>APFE031297691.1:69737-95749 GCA_000404065.3 Pinus taeda
GTCATAGTTTTAAAGAAATGTCAAAAATACCGGCGAGAACGAAGGTGCTCCAAGGACGGTTGGCCAAAACACAAAAAACGAAGGAAAACGCCCGATCCACTCCAAATTTTGGCCAAAGCCTCTTTGACTGAGCATGGTACTTGATTGGGGACTCCCAGCCCAAATTTCAAGAAATTTGGAGAAAATTTTGTCATTTGTGAATTTTTTGTGCAATTTACAGGTTTTGGCCATTTGAATGGTCTCACCCCGAGTGAGACCATTTTGGAGGACTGCTCGGAATTTTGAAAACTTGGCATTTTTGGAAAGGGCATGCAAAGAGAAAAATTACCAATACTTGGGAGAAGCCTGATTTTGAGATTTGAGCCTCCAAAAGCTCAAAATACATCAAAAAAATGACTTTCTACCCACTTTTTGAGTTGCAGAAAGTGACCTTGGGAGAAATGGTTTTTGAGGGGGCAAAACAACTCCAAATTCAGAAATTCCACTTGGGATGGAAAGTAGACAGACCAAGCTTTCCAATGAGCCATCTTGCACCTGATTTGGACCAGTGGAACCCACTCAAAAGCTGCTGCAAAGGGGCGCGACCATTTGAACAGGGGGCACGACCATTCGAGCCAGCGTTGCCAGAATTGACCTTTTTTGTCAAAAAACACTGTTTTGACTATGGTTGACCATTTTTACTTGTAGATGATGGATAAATGTAATATTTTCATGGCACTTTGATAGATTTTATCTCTCTTTACCCTTCTAGAAGCTTCCTTGATGTAAAAGGTGAATAATTAATGCATGAATCAGTTAGCTAAGTAATAGAGGCAAGTTGTTGGACTGCCTATTATCTAGTGCTTAATTTAGAATTAGTTCAAACTGCTCCTAGGAAGCTGAGCTCGACCCCTAGAGGTGGGGAAAGGAGTTATATGGTCTATATTATGTTCTCTCTTTCTCATTTTCATGGTTGGACTCTTGTGGGAGAAAGTTATATTGTATATTGTACATCTATCTTTGCAATTTAAAGAAGAAGAAGGCCAGGGTTTTGCAGACATCCTTGTGGATTCTTGTGGATTGTTATGTTGATGGTGTGTTCTCTACATGTTCTTGTAAGTTTGTTTATGTATTCCACATCTCTCTTTTGCTTCTATTTGGACAGATGAAGTGATAAAGTTTGAAATCATGCTTTGACATGCTCAGCTTTTTAGTTTGTTCAAAATTTATGTTTTCTACTATCTAGAGAGGAATCAAATGGTAGTTTGCCCTCTCTAGCTCCTTCTCTATCATCCCTGATCATCCATCTCAGATTAAAGCATCAGCACTCACTCCTACCTTGCCCCAAAGATCCCCCTGCAAAAACTGTGCTCAATCCCCGCACCCTGAATTGCACTTCCTCCAATTGCCACCAAAAACCCAAAAATCTTTAAATCAACCCCCCTTATCAATTTACTAGCCTAATATCTTTGATCCTAATTGGTCAGCTTATCATTTGAAAGATCTACCGAATCTGACCCGAGAGAGCCTTCTCATACCTCGTAGGGCTAGCTACGAGGTGAAATGGTTTGATGTAGCCTTGAGAGTTTTTCTATCTCAGCCTAGGTGAATTCCAAGCGCTAACAGAGTGAAGTACTTTATCATTTCGAGGATCTTTCGGTGGACACTCCAGCCGAAACCTGTAAAAACATTCAATGCAATATATATATATATTATATATATATATATATATATATTATTATATATATATTATATATACATATATATATATATATATATGAACATATCATCGCTGAGGTAGGCATTCCCATACTTGGATCAAAACTGACTAGAAAAACTATCTAAACTGCTCTGATACAGAAATGATTTTGTAATACATCACAAGCATAGACATATGTAGACACAGTATGGACGTAGACATCTGTTTATGAATAGTCTATTGTATAATGAATAAGAAAATTCCTCGCAGCCTGGATGGTAGGAACTAGATTCAGGGTCTTGATTTCTGCTTCCCGAACTAGTACGATTCTATCCATGTGAATAAATGTGTCGAAGTCGAACATGGTAGAAACCACTTGATTACCAGTCAATGATGTGAACTGTTAAAAAGTGTGAGAGAAACCACCAATAATGTCAATGGCCCTCAAAGTACTCAGTAAAATCCATGAAATGTGAATAAATGAGTTGATATTGAACATGTCACAAAATCCTTTGATCAAAGGTCAATGATGCAACTTGTCGTCAAGGGCGAGAAATCTGCCATTAGGGAATGCAGATTCCAAGGTACTGATGATTTCTAGGTCATCTTTCTAGATAATGAGTTTGATTCGATAGAAAGCGATCTGTCATAGGGAAGCCCATAAAGCAAAATCATATATCAAGTTTTGAAGAAATATATTTGGCAAGGACTAACTCAGAGATGGTCAAGATGGATGACAAATATTTTGCAAATGAAAGGTTTATTTGAACTGACCTCTTGAATACATAACGACACTGCAGATGGTTTGGTGACAATTGATCCAAAGCTAATACCCAAAAATCGGCTGAAGACTTTCAATATGGTTTGATTAATTGTTAGGCAAAGGATTTCCCAACCCAGGTGAACAAAAAGTGTTGTTTTCAAGAGTGGTTAACTGCTTTTCTAAACACAAAGTATAATAAACAGGTTCATTTTTCTCTCTTTTTCCCCACCATTTCTGGCAAGTACCTCTTTATTTTTGACAAGCTTGAGGAGGATAACATTTGCTTGATTATAAGCTCATCCTTCAGATGAGACCAAATTAGTTTAAATTTCGAACCCTAAGAAAGAGTGGTCCATTCCTGCTTAAATTTGAACAGGTCCTTTACTGTTAAATTTTAATGAGTTCAGTATAGGAGAAACTCGGTGTTTTTCAATTTTAGGGAGTTAGAAGAAAAACTTAAGAAAACTCCATGGTTGTCCTTTTTCATAAATTTGTGTCCCCCAAGCCCGAAAAAGTATAAAATAATACTTGAGAGAACCACTTGACCATTACGATCAAGGAGTACTTTTCATAATTAGTGGCCTTGATCTGAAAAAGTAAAAAAGCGATCAAAGACACGTCATTTTACTACCAATATCAAACTTGAAACGACAAAAGTCCGATAATCTTTTCATGTTTATACGGTCAGAAAAGAGCTATAAGTGGACCATCTTTTTAATTCCATTTTAACGAGTTAAAAAAGAGAAACTCGACAATCTTTTCATATTTTACGAGTTAGAAAACAACTTAAAGAGGACTCCAATGTTTTTGTTGAAAATGACTAATTATCCCTGAAAAACCAATATTCTACACAAAATCTCAGAAAATTACTCATACGTGTTTAAAATAGATAAAAATACATCAAAAAGTTACCTTTTTAAAGTGAAAAATAAACAAATTAGAAATTCATTTATTCAAAAAAGCTTATAAAATGGGCTTTTGTAAATTCATTTTTATCGTTTGACTTCAGAGTAAGAAATAAGAGCTTTTGGGTAAGAAACTTCCTGTGAAGATTGCGAAAAATCTGACCGTTGGAATCGAAAACCATCAACTCCAGGTAATCCACATCATCCCTATCTTTCATTTCAACCATTTAATTTTCATTTTAGGGCTTTAAAATTGATTTTTTAAGGGGGGTCTGTAGGTGCAACATGTGGCCCCTGCGGACCCTGACTTTTTTGTACAAAGGAAAAAGTTGGGGTCCTGCACCTACTCCAAAGGACGAGTGTGGACCTACGCATTGTCCCTAACTAGCGGGTGCGGACCCTATGAAATACATTTTAAAACATCAATTTTTTCCATTTTCGCCCAAAAATTTTGAAACTAAAATATTCTAATTCTCCTTTTTTGCAATGTAGATATACAAAATGCTCATTTGGCAGGACCGAGAGCACAAAGATGTGGATATAGCCACATTAATTCATCCACCTACAATACGGGCATTAAAATCATGCAGACTATTTAAATTCTGGGCCATACCCGACATGAGGGCTCAGGTAGACTTTCTGCAATGGCTGGTAGACAGGTGGAGTACACAGGACCAATGTTTCATAATTGGTGGCCACCGGCTCGAAATCGAGCTAGAGGACATTTATTTCTTGACTGGTTTGCCCAAGAGAGGCGAACGATTATCTCTATTCAAGACTAGGCTAGGTGGCCAGTCTGTCGCTAGTCTCCGGCTAGAGTTTTGTAATGACCAAACTAAGGACAAACAGATAGATATCAAGACTATCTCCTATCCTGAACTTAAAGTGATTTCATTTACTATCACCAGACTATGCAGGAGTGCAACATTTCATGTAGCTACTGGATCCCAAATGCAAATGGTAGTAGACTGTTACCGAGACACCATCTTCAACTGGTGCAAGGTTGTGTTGGCAAATGTAAAAGGCCAACTGACTAGAGCGAAGAACGAGCAACTAAAAAACTTTGGATATGGTTTCTTGGTTGTGAGCTTTGACCTAGAGAAGGTCCCTATGTTCGTCCCACAGCAGCTTTCTGTGGAGGCTAGACTTCCCCAAGAGCCTAGGATTATGCGCTGGGTTCCAGTGATGTTCCGTCATCCTGAGGAGGGTACAGAGGTTGTCTGATTTCAACCTGAGCATTTTCATTGGTTGGGGAACCAACTTTTTGTGATTCAGGACTTTCCATATGCTGGGATGGATTATCGTGGTGATCCAGACATGGCTCTTCCACCAGGAGAGAAATGGGATGATTCAGGTAAAATCATTTTCAACATTTTCTAATTTTTTAACTATTCTTTTTTTGTTTTTAAATCGTCCAAAACTGAGGGTAAAAAGTTTTAAATGCAGATGTGGGTCCATGGCGACCAGCCGCTCTTCATCCCTATGAGAGAAGACACCCCGCTTCAGTAGCACTAGCCCCACAAGACCAATCAGCAGAGACCCTAACCGAATTGGAGCATCATCTAGAGCATTTGACAGCAGATATTCTAGAGACTAGTATAGATGATATTCCACTTAGGTTACAGTGCTATGTGATTGGGGTCCTAGGACCTTTTAGGAGGTTCCTTTGTAGGGTGGCCCGAGCAGTGGTTTCTTATCGTGATCATCATTAGGGATAGGATGATCGCCTTTGTAGATCCATACGACATTTTATATCTTTTTGTACTATCATTTATGTCTATCATAAGGTGTTTTTCAACCTATGATTGAAGACGATGTATATTTGACACATTTCTATGCTATGATATATCACTATTACTGACTATCTTGTATAACATGTTTATGGAATGTTCTTAAATTTATTGTCTTGATTATTGCAAATGTCTATTTAACATTCAAGAAGAAACTAAATCTGCTAATGTATTTAAATATCTTGGAATATGATGATATTCAATGTAGTCAAATTCACGTTCCAAGAGATGAACTCTCAAAAACAATTTTAATAACACTGGATTTCTAATGGCACAAACCATGTTAAGATGTAATACAACGATTTCGGAATCTAACTTGACAATCAAACTCCGAATCCCAAATGAGATGGATTCAGATAATAATTCAATCACTGCACTATACTCTGCAATGTTATTTGTTGTTTGACCCAAGCTTACCCCATGCATAGATACTAACTCATCAGAGGGTGAATAGATAACCCAAGCTGTAGAAGAAATGTTCTGTGTACTATGGCAAGCACCATCAGCAAAACTAATGTATGTTTGAAGAGACGTCGACGTCTACAATATCAAGAGTAAAATCAAGATAAGTAGGAATAATGATAAAAACACTCTCTAAACTAGGCACACTTTCTAATCTAAAACACACCAACTAGAAAGAAACTATTCTAACAAAAATCTCCACACTAAATTTTAAGCATAATATCTTTTCAGATAAAGCCCATTTCTGGGGCTACCTAAAGAGACACTGTCAAAATCTACTAATTCATAGGCCCCTTTTGCCAGCTTTTGTTTAACAACAAAAGGAATATGCCACATGGGTACACGTTTTCTAGCCCCTAGCTTATTGTTTGCTTGATCGTATAGTAAAACTAGGTCTCCTTCCGAAAAATTATGAGGTGTGACATTTCGATCATACTGAGCTTTTATTCGTTTTGCATGAGTCTCTATTGCTAATGCAACATCATGTCGATTCTCATCTAGCTAAGCTAAGTACAACAAAAGTTTCTCTTCTTTGGAAGTGGCTTGGAGTAATTCTATGGCTATTTGCAATGATGGAATTTCACATTCAATGGGTAACACTGCTTCCAACCCATAAACTAGTTGAAAAGGAGTGAAACCAGTTGATGTTTTGACTGAGGTTCGGTATGCCCAAAGCACTAAAAATAACATGTTATGCCAATTCAACCGATGAATACCAATGATTCGTTGGATTATAGTGACTAGAACTTTATTGATTGCTTCAACCAGACCATTAGCCTGTGGGTAATATGGAGTAGAACTATCATGACGTAGGCCAAGTTGATCTCTTAGTTCAGTCATCATGATGTTTCGAAAATGACTTCCATGATCAGTAATAATAGCTTGAGGAACACCGAATCTAGCAATTATACGATTGAAAATGAAAATTGTAGCAATTTTTCCGTCTACCGAAAATGTAGGCATCACCTCGGCCCACTTGGTAAAATACTCTACCGCAAGGATGATATACGCATGCCCATTGGCCGAGTGAGGGTTACATGTAATAAAGGCGATACCCCACTTTGCGGAAGGACCGATGGCAATTATAGGGTGGAGAGGAGCAGGTGGAGCATGTATCTTATGATAAAAAAATTGGCAATTGTGGCATTTCTGGACTGCGTTGATACAATCTTTAAATAAGGAAAGCTAGAAATAACCAGCACGCAATATATTTTGGGCTGTGGCATACCCAGACATATGACCGCCACATGCTCCAGAGTGACAGTCATTTAGAACCTTTTCACCTTCTTCATGAGTTATACAACATCGGAAAATAGAATCTGCCCCATGACGATAGAGTGTATCTCCAATAATATTGTACTGTTGGGATTGGAAACATATTTTCCTTCGCTGAGATCATGAGATTTCAGGTTGAAAAGATTGGGTTTGGAGATATACAATTATATCTCCATACCATGGATCAATATTATTGATAAGAAACAAGGATTCATCCACAATGGGTTCTTCTGCCACAGTTTCAGTATCAGTATGTGGGAAATCACACATCAGTTCCGCAAAAACCAAAGATTTCTTTGCCTTGGATTTTTCAAATTCCAAGTCAAATTCCTGCAGGATAACTATCCATTTGGAATACTTGCCCCCTAGCAATTTTTTGTCAAAATATATGTCATAGCGTTACAGTCACAAATTACCGTGGTTTTGCATAATAAGATGTAGTGATGAAATCTTTGGACAACTTGAACAGTTGCCAAGGCCAATTTCTCCAAATGTGAACATTTAAGTTCAGACGAGTTCAAAGTTTGACTAAGATACTAAATCACATGTTCATTTTTCAATTCATCTTCCTGGACTAAAACCATCCCAATGGTGGAATGAGACGCGGCGAGGTACAAAAAGTAATCCTGGTTGTAGTTGGGAGGATGCAATAATGGTGCATGGGTCAACGTGTGTTTAAGTGCATCAAAAGATTTGTTAGCTATCTCATCCCAAAAGAACAAAGTATTCTGTTTCAAAAACCTAGTAAAGCCTTTCGTTATCTCGACGTAATTAGGAATGAAACAATGTAAAAAGTTTGTTTTCCCTTGCAAACTTTGGAGTTGGCGAAGAGTCGAAGGCGGAGGTAATTTGACACTAGCTTCAACCTTCGAGGGATTGACACGAATGTTGGCTTTTGAGACAATAAATCCCAGTAAACGACCCGTTTCTATACATAAAACAAATTTATGTGGATTAATCCTAATTTGATAATGCCTACATCTCATAAAGGTTGCTTGTAAATGAGTGAGATGATTGGTTCTACGTAATCAATGAGAAGGTAAATCATTGAGATAAGGTTGCACAATGTGCTTGATGTCATGAAATGCGTAAGACATAGCCCTTTGAAAAGTTGCTCCGGCGTTCTTCAATCCAAAAGGTAACTTGCAATAAGCAAATGTCCTCCATGGACAAATGAAAGCCGTTTTAGGTTGATCGGCAGGGAGTATGTTAATTTCATTGTAACCGGAAAAACCATCCATAAAGGAGAACATTTCACTATCGGCACAATCATCAATAATTTGATCGATATAGGGGGTTGGATAATTGTCTTTAGGACAAGCTCTATTAATATCCCTATAATCAATACATATTCTTATCGTTCCTTTCTTTTTTTTAATATGAACAATATTCGATACCCAACCGTTAAAGGAATTGGATAAATGAAACCTGCTCAAAGATATTTCTGAACTTTAGATTTAATAGCAGCAAATTTTTTTGGGTGTATCTGACGCAAACGTTGCCGGACAGGTTTAGCATCCGAGTAAGTTTTTATTTCATGGACAACAATTGATGGATCGATTCCTGGCATTTCTTCATATGACTAGGCAAACACGTCACAAAATTCTTTAAATAGGGCTTTATAAGTTTGGATTTCATCGTTCGTACAGGAAGCACCTATATGAATGTTTTCAATAACTCTGGGTTTAACTGAAATGTCAATAGGAACCATTCGAGAAATATTTCCCAAATTCAACTCAGAATCAGGATGTTGCAATGGATTCTATGGTTATTTGACATAATCGGTAGTAAAAATAGATGAGAAATCATTTTCAAAATGATCAAGCTCAGGTAAAAACGAAGATCGATGATGAAGATCTTCCCATGGTAAATCATCAACAGACAAAAGTTCACGAATCTGCTCATCAGTGTGAACAGGATCAAAAAAAGTTGTTTAATTTGAGGTTCAGATTGAAAGTGACTCCCCATGGACCACATTCATTAGATCGATTTTGGTTGAACAAGAGTCGGAAAACGACTGTACAACCTGATATGCAACTTCAAAGGGACTCAAGGGCATTGCATCACCAAATGAGTCCACCTCAGAATCAGAAGGTACGATCCAAGGATCATCAAAAGCAATAGTGTTTGATGAAATCATATGAATAGTTGCAAAATAAGGCAATACATTAGGAGGAGGAAATGAAAAAGTTCCTAGTAAACCAGAATCTTTAATCAAACCTACCCCAACATCCTTGTAAGTGATCACTGTTTTACCGACATGTGGAATACTATCAGAAGAGGCTGGGTTGGATGAAAAATAAGTCAACTGATCTATTGTAATGATCTTTCCATTATGAGGAAACTTAATAAGCCGAAAGATCGATGAAACAACAACAGTCATAATGTCAGACCAACTACGACCTAAAAGAAAGTTGTAATCTAGAGGGGCATCAACCACTTCCACATCTAGATTTACAGTTTTTCCTTCTACCCCTATAGGTAAATCCTTCAAAATGCCAAAAGGATGAAACCCTTGGCCATCAAAAGCCTTTAGAATCATTGGGGATTGATTGAGTGTAGGAGAACCAAGCGATCTCCAACACTGAATCGACATAATACACGTAGAAGCTCCCTCATCAATCACAGTCTGAAAGCAAGGTCTGTTTTTTACTAACACTGGGATCTGGAAAGCCATTTGATGGGGTAGGCGAGGTGTACTATTCTATAAATTGAATATTATAAGGTTGGAATCCTGAATATCAATAGCTCCTATAGCAAACAATAGAAATTTACGTTGTTGTAGCACCTCCAAAGCTGACATTGCTGAAGGGGAAATAGCTAAATCTTCAACAATGTTATAGTTCCGAGTAGCTCCCGCATGTGGATTGAAAGCTAACTTCCGAAGTATACCTTTAGTAGTCAGTTTGATTACTAAGTATGGATTAGGTTTCTCGATCTGTAGCAGATTAGAGCTGGAAGGAGTTGAGGTTGACGGGTCTGAATTACAAGATTCTACTTCTTTACCACCAACAAAATTCTTACTACCATAATCTTGCGATCGCATCGCAATCCTGACATGGGACATAATCATAATGGGTTTTTCTGAGGCATTTTAGGAATAACCTATCATATTATTATCTTGATTAGGAAAAGGGTCCTTCAAGACAACAATCATTTGAGAACCTTTGATGATTTTTGAAGCCTCAGCTAGATGTGGGTAATCTCTTGTAAAATACTCCTCGTCAAAAATGAGACAAGGATAGAGAGGTTTACGTTTCTCATTAGTAGGTTCATTTTTATCTGGTTTCTCTTTTGAGTTTTGTTTATTTTTCTTCTTCCCCTTCTTTTTACCACTGGATTTTGATTTGGTCGTAGATGATTCTACGACATGGATATCGGCAGGAATTTCAGCGGAAGAATCTCCTTTCAGGGAATCAGGTAAAGTTATAATAGGAGAAGATTTATTCTTGCTTTTGGTACTAACTGAACCAATCATACCATCAACAGCATGAAACCTTGAAGGAGCTGCAGTTATTTGATTTTGTTTCGGAAGATTAGGGATTTTTTCGTGTAAATTACCCGACTGTGTATAAACGAGGTCAAAGTATTGAGCTTGAGCAATTACTTGCTCTTTAGTAACAAATACTACCTTAGCTACATCCTCAGTGATTTTTGGTGATAATGATTTAACAAACCATTCTGCCAAAATTTGATCTGGAATAAAAACTTTCACTAAACGTCGTTGACGTCGCCATTCATGAATATGATCTGAAATATATGTGGACGTTGACTGTTTTAATGAAGTTAATAATTCCATGCCATTGTCATATCTGACAGACAACTGAAAATGAGTTAAGAAAGAGGTGGCTAACTGACTAAAATTATAAAAAGAGCCTCGTGGTAACTCAATGTACCATTTGGCAGCAAGAGCAATCATAGTGCATTGAAAAAGACGTAAGTAAATTGAATCATCGATAATGGAATTGGATGCACAGTAGAGGTGATAAGTCATCACATGATTTGATAGATCTTCTCCTGATTTACCCTCAAACTTAGGGATATCACTGGGAAACTTATTAGTCATTGGCGGCCAATACGGAAGATAGTAAATTGGATCGTTCGTAAGGCGCGACAAATCACGTAAATTCAAAGTTGCAATAAAAGGTAACTGACAGTTAGGGTCTCGAAAACCTTGGTTCACAATACCAGCTCCAGGAGGAGGATATCCAGGATAACCTGGAATTGGATTTTCATTAGGAATATTATATCCTCCCAGAAAACTAGGATTAACCGAACCAAACTAGGGTTGTTGAGGTTGCTAATAAGTATATCCAGGGTACGGTCGATACTGATAAACTGGATTTTGCATAGCAGGAATGTATTGATATTGTCCCTGGTATGGTTGATAAGTGAATTATGGTCGACTTGTGACAACCATACTTGGACCAAGTTGTCCTATAGGCATCTAAACTGAAGTCTGAAATGTAGGTCTTGACTGTGGTAAGGAGGTCTGATGAGTTGATGTAGGAACAGTAGAAACTGGAGCTGTCGATACTCCAGAAGTAGGTGGGGTAGATTGAACACTAGTTGCAGTAGTTGTTGTTACACAACAATTTGTCACCATCCCTACTACCCCTCTCCCACAACTTGGAGGAATCATTCTGCGACCTATGAGAAGTGACATGGCCGACAAACACTTGCATTACATTCCCCTGAACATGAGCTTTATTTGCCCTGAAGACATCTCCTACTAAAAACCCCTAAAAATAGCTCTTTTCCATTGGCGTAGTTCCATAGTGCAGCCCTCACGCCAATGGGGTAAATCCTACAAAGAGGGCACGTCAGTTGGCGCTCTGTCATAGAGTCGCACCCGCGCCAACCATAATCAATGGTGTTTTTTAACAAACAAACGACGAAAGTTTCATCCTAACAAATTCCTGGACTGTATCTATCTTGAGTTGGGTGGTTTGGCTACAGATTTCCATAAAGAGGAAGTGGTTTTCCACCTCTCATGGAAGCTTCCTTGATGATATGGCCAATCCTATGATTATTGTGGATGATCCCAACTCTGCTTCCTCCATCTATAAAAGCTTGTCCATTTTCCTTGGCAAGCTAGTTCCAGAGAATTAGAATTGTCAAGTTTCCAAGAGCTTCATGCTGCAAGAGCCTTCTTAATTCCCATAAGGAAAAATCCAAGAAAGGAGATTATTGTCCAATAACCAAAGAGAGATAGGCTTGTCCCTATTCCCAACAAGCTTTGTGGACATGTGCTGCCAACTACCCAGCCAAAGGAGAATTTAGCGTCAGAACTTTTGGTTGTATTCTTCTTTTATGAATTATTAATAAACGAATATTGGTTATGGTTCCACTCTTATTGTTATTTGTGATGATGATGGGTTATATCCTTTCTGACTGATATATAGTTGCATATTCTAGATTTTATGCTTGTGTTTGTGTCATTTCTTGTATGTGCAGGTGTCCATTCACGGAGATCGTGAGGATTGTGATCTGTCGGAGAAAAGGAACGGGAGCACCACCTCTTCTACAAACAATAGCGTTGGAATCCAGGTAGGCCTTCATCACTGGTCTATTAATTTTCAATTAGGGACTTGTGCTATAGCATTTGATGATTGTTGCTAGACTCGGTCTGGGCTAGTAGGGATCACCTCTATTCATAGAGGGGATTTACCTCCTCAACAATTTGGCGACTCCCAAGTGGAGTCAACAATTTGTGGGAGTCGCCAAATTGTTGAGGAGGTAAATCCCCTCTGCGGACAGAGGCGATCCCTACTAGCCCAGATCGGGTCTAGCAACAATCATCAAACGCTATAACGCAAGTCCCTAATTCCAAATTAATAGACCAGTGATGAAGGCCTACCTGGATTCCAACACTATTGTTTGTAGAAGAGGTGGTGCTCCTGTTCCTTTGCTTCACCAGATCACAATCCTCACGATCTTTGTGAATGGACACCTGCACATACAAGAAACAACACAAACACAAGCATAAAATCCAGCATATGCAACTATATATCAGTCAGAAAGGATATAACTCATCATCATCACAAATAACAATAAGAGTGGAACCATAACCAATAGTCGTTTATTAATAATTCATCAAAGAAGAATACAACCAAAAGTTCTGACGCTAAATTCTCCTTTGGCTGGGTAGTCAGCAGCACATGTCTCGCAAAGCTTGTTGGGAATAGGGACAAACCTCTCTCTCTTTGGTTATTGGAAAATAATCTCCTTTCTTGGATTTGGCCTTATGGGAATTAAGAAGGATCTTGCAGCACGAAGCTCTTGGAAACTTGACAATTCTAAATCTCTAGAACTAGCTTGCCAAGGAAAATGGACAAGCTTTTATAGATGGAGGAAGGGGAGTTGGGATCATCCACAATAATCATGGGATTGGCCATATCATCAAGGAAGCTTCCATGAGAGGTGGCAAACCAATTCCTCTCTATGGAAATCCGTAGCCAAACCACCCAACTCAAGATAGATACAGTCCAGGAATTTGTTAGGACGAAACTTTCGCCATTTGTTTGTTAAAAAACACCACTGATTATGGTTGGCGTGGGTGCGACTCTATGACAGAGTGCCAACTAGCGTGCCCTCTTTGGATGATTTACCCCATTGGCACGAGGGTTTCACTATTGAACCACGCCAATGGAAAAAGAGCTATTTTTAGGGGTTTTTAGCAGGAGATGTCTTAGGGAAAATAAAGTTCATGTTCAAGGGAATGTAATGCAAGTTTTTGTAGGCCATGTCACTTCTCATAGGTCCCAGAATGAGTCCTCCAAGATGTGGGAGAGGGGTAGAAGGGACGGTGACAAATTGTTGTGTAACAGTTGTAGCAGTAGTTTGAGGCGGAGTTCGAGGTGAACTAGGCCTAGGCTGATGAACTACACTAGGTGCAGAAGTTTGAACAGCAGGCTAGACAGGATGCTGGGTTGGACCAGAAACTAAAGGTTGTCCAGGTTGACTTGTGTAGAGTACTAAAGAAGGTATGTTTTTTCTGATCATTTTGCCATCCTTTCTTTAGAACTCATAACATCTTTGTATCATGAACTAGGTAGATAATGAGAAGTCGTGAAAAAATCTATAGGATTTATATGCAATATGAAAGTACTAATAATTGCCAATTTTTTATGCAAAAAAGGGGAAAATGAAAGATTGTCGTTCTAGAGAAAAAGAAAGGGCCAAGTTAAATGTTGTCCCTTTGGCAGGGAACCACATGCAAACAAGGCGATCCAAATTAAAGCATATCAGCCAGGGAAAGGAAATGGAGATCTCGACTCGGCGCAAGAAAGCAAATGGATAACTGAGAGTTAACGGTTTGGCGAATCCCTCAGGATCCTTTGATCCTGAGGGATCACTGCATTACCTATTTTTGCATTCTAGACATCTCCGCCTTAGTTGTTATGAAAAGGGGCAGCACCATTAGCCCAAAAAAAAAGGGGAAGACTGTCATTTTTGATGTAACTTTTCTTGAATTTGAGACTTTGATCATCGACTCTTGTGGAGAAGCGATCCGTTGTAATTCTATTTTAATGCATTAATACAAACCTGGTTGATGTTTCATCTTTGATCCTGGAATAATCTCAAGTGGTGTATCCTTGGAGGCTAAGGGCCTAGCCCTGGTGGAACACTTGCTCTTGTACTATTACCTTTGGTTTATGCATGGTTTACTTATCAGCTTTGTCTGGTAATCTGATATGTTCTGTTATTTTACATCACAACTCTATTATGTGTGATTTGTGTTAGATTGAGTAGTATCATTTTCTAAGACAGAAACATCATATCGACTCTGCAAAGGATTGTTGTTCCTTTAATTGTTAATACGATATTGTTGGTCTTTACATAATATTGTTGCTATTCAACTCCAGTAACTGTGCTGTGACATTCATATCGTTGTATTCATCTATGGTTTACATTTGATTTCAATTGCAATTCAATTGACATTGTTGTTCCATTATGAATTACAATTGTTATTCTTGATAACTAAGATTGATATTGGTGGTATCGAGATCACATTACTACTTTTCTTAAAGCGTGTTGTGTGTGTTATTCATCTTGGTTAATCGTGCACTTATATTTCACTTAGAGTACTGTCCTATATTTCATTGCTAATCAGTTGCTATTCTATTTCCATGTGTTGTTCGATTTATCCTCAGAATAAAGATTGCTATCTGATTCTTGTAGGATATGATTGTTGCACTTATTTTTGGCGAGTAAGGTGTTTATAAGAATTGATTGTTGTTACATTTTCTAGTTTTTGTTCTATTTTCTAGCTGTTGTTCCATTTCCTAGTTGTTATTACATTACTTAGTTGATGTCCCATTTCTTTATTATTTGCATTATCATTGCTTTGGTGTGCATAACGATCTAAGACTGTAGTGGGAATTGGCATTTGTTGTCTAGCTCCCAGATTGACGATTTGTTCCTTGATTGTCTTCAATTACATCAGTTTACAGAGGGATGAGTTACTGTTACTGGACCCTTGACTGATAAATTGCCTAGTTCCTTGAATGCATGATTTCAGCTTTAAGATGCTTTACTGTAATTAAACCTTGTTTTGAGCATCCGTCTTGTATTTTGAGCACTATACTACTAGCATTACTCTGGCAAATGATAGCCTCAAACTGAGACACTCTTTGAAATAACAAAACGTTCCTAGATTAACAAACTAATGTGAGGTAATTAGAGGTGAAAAAGACACTTTTTACGACTCGACATTTTGGTGTCGTTGCCGGGGAAAGAGTGTAGCCATTTGTCTCTTTTCAGAGTAGTGTAAGAGCCTGCTAGGTAAGAATTGGGTTTTACAAATGGAAGGTAAGAACCTACGTGTGGAGTATGTAATAGCCCTGCTCCCCTACCCGCTTTCCTGTAGATCTGTTATTGTTTTGTCTGGGTAGAACTTAGCAGTTGATTTGTGTGCATGACTAAGCAGAAAAAGCTAGAAAGGAATCCTAAACTTCTACCCAAGCCTGACAAAGCTAAGGGGCAAGTGACCCTTGGATGATCGACCTTTATAGATGAAATTATTAAGAAAGTAGAATCTCAGCCTTCAGTAGGACCTAGAAAAGTTGCTTCTAGATAGCGTACTAGTTCCCTTCAGGCCACACGATTACCATCTGTAGCCTTTGCTGAGGTGCATAGTCAAATTGAAGAGCAAGATTTTCAGGAAATTGAAAATTCTAGCCCAGAACCATTGCAAGAAGGGAATTTTAGCAACCTCTGTGAAGGAGGAGGAGACACAGGAGAAACTGAAGAACCAAGTTCTCCTCTTGGGGTAGTTCAACGATTAAGTAGTCTAGATAAGGGAAGTGCTACAAAAATAATTTATAGCGAAGCTAGAGAACCTGAATCCCCTCAGACATTAGGTACTCCCATTATCCCAAATAAAGGAAGTGTTGTCAAGGCCATTCCTGTTAAAGCCAATTCCCCTCGACAACCTAGGAATACCCTCCTAGATATCCCAGAAGGTTATTGGCATATATTTGACCAAATGGCCCAAAACCAGCCAAACACCCAAACCTCTACACTACAATACCCCATTGTGGATACTGCAGCTAATGCACCTATGAAAGCAATTCCTCTTCAGCATATCCCTACATTCCATGGTCTTACATCAGAGGATCTGGATGCATTCCTGTTTGAATTTGACGTGCTGTGTAGAGGATATGACTATACCACCGATCCCCAGAAACTGAAATTATTTCCCTCTACATTAAAAGGGGTTGCTTTAAGATGGTTTATGGGATTAGGTGGCAGTGTTATAAATAACTGGGATCAAATCAAAGAGTCTTTTCTGAAAAAATATCAAGACTATTTCAGGTCTAGAGAATTAAAAGGCGAAAAATTATAGATGATAGCTAGACCAAATGAAACATTAGATGAGTATGTGGAACGTTTCCTGTATAATCTTCAAAGATCTCCTTATGCATCATTACCCTTGCCTAATAATGTGTTAAAAACAAAATTAATTAGGGGAATGAAGGAAAAATGTATTGAAACATTAAACATTATGGGAAAAGGAGATATTTATCTGGAAAATTTTGCTGACATTATTGATTTATGTATCAGGGGCTCGAGAGGCAGCACAAAACTAAAACTGGCAGAACATGATCAGTTTGTAAGAGATAATAGAATTTCGGAGAAGACGTAATGCGTGCAGAAATTGGAAATTTATTAGAAAATTTCAAAACCAATATATTAGGGACACTGACAACACAATTAGATATTATGCGGGCTAAACAAAAGCAAGTGGAGGCAGAACAGAATTTGGCAATCTTTTGTCCCCAATGCAGAAGGAAACATAGCCATAAGGAGTGTCCATTAGATGCAGTCCAAGTTTGTGCCATTTTTACGAAAGATCATTCTACGGAAATTTGTCCCTCACTTCCCGGATTGAAGGCAATACATAAGGAAGCGGAAGAAGAGCCAGAATCGGTGTATCTACTCAATCATCGTCGTCAATGGCAGCCACGACAATAAGGTATGTTTTCAAATCCGGCTTCTTCTTTTCAACCTCCACAATATCATGCTCAACAATATAATACATTGTGGAAAAATCAACCTCCATTCCGGAATTGGTCACAACAGTCATTCCCTTCATCATCTCCATGGCCGAATCAACCAAGCCAACCCAATTGGCCAAATTTTCCCTATACCCCACCATATTGGCAAAATAATATATATCCAGCACAATGGACCCCTTCTACTTCACAGAGTCAAGCTTGGCAGACAAACTGGCAAAGACCGATGAATCAGCCAGTAGGAACAATACCACTCCCTCAACCCTACACTGCCAGCCTTACAACAAAACCCCCAGCCTAACTTAAGACCGCAACTCCCAGCCCAACCCAACCCTAATCCGAATAATAGACCGGTCCAATCTATCCAAATATTTGAAACACCAGAAATAGGGACCGATCTAAGGGAGTGTAATGATCTTCAGTTAAGATTGGGGCGTATCATCCAAACAGAGGGAGATAAAACAACTCAAAGTAAAAATCAGTTACCTATAGAGCAACCTTCACAAGAAGAGGATGTGACCAGACAACAAATCCATAATCAAGCAACCGCATCCTCTCCTCCATTCCCAGAACGATTAATCATACCGCGACCCATAGAATATCCTGATTTTGACATTATGGGAGAATTAAAAAACTTGTAAGTAAAAATTCCATTCCTCCAAGCTATTCAAGACATCCCGATATATGCAAAGACTATTAAAGAATTATGTATAAAGAAACCAAGGAGGAATATAAAAAGCAATCCAAGAGTCCAAGTAGTTGGCACTCTATCCCACTTATTATCAAGAAAAGAAACAACCGTTAAATACGATGACCTAGGAAACCCAAGAGTAACCGTACAAATTTATGGTCAAACCTTCTCAAATACCTTAGTTGATATATGAGCTGCAATCAATATCTTAACAACTACTACTTGCCAAAAGTTAGGCATTACATCTGTAGAACCCACCTCTACTTTATTAGAATTGGTTGACCGACCTGTGGTTAGGCCAGAGGGCACACTACATGATGTCATGGTATTCGTTGACTCCTAGGAGTATCCATCCAACTTCCTGATAATAAACCCCAAAAACCGACTTGATGGACATCCATTGATTTTAGGCACACCTTGGCTTGCAATTGTCGATGCTTACATTGGCTGCCGACAAGGTAATATGACCATAACTAGAGGGGAAAATATCAAGAACTTAGCTTTATACCCTCCAGTGCAGCCAAGTGTCACAATAATAAAAACTAACAAGCATCCTGTATCATACCTCACTGAAAATATTAGATCTCCATTAACTATAAAAGAGGCACTTGATTTCAAAGACCAAACAGAAGATGATGCCATTAACAATTTTATTAGCCAAGCTAAAACTAGATCCCACATACAATGTCACATGATAGAAGTAACATTTGATAATGAATTAGAAGAAGATCCTCTTAAAGATACACACGAGCAAACAATACCCACTACTTCTGTTTCAAATAGAAAAATTGTAGAGATTGAATCAGGAAAGACTTTAAACATTAATGCCAACCTGACTTCTGAACAGGAAAAGAAGCTCATCCAACTATTAAGGAAATATAAAGAAGCATTTGCATGGGACTACCCTGATATGAAAGGAATTGATCCCCAACTATGTACACACCACATTTACATAGAAAAAGATGCAAGACCTATTCGCCAGCCTCAAAGGAGACTTAATCCTCATCTAAAAGATGTGGTAAAAGCTGAACTTCAAAAAAATTTAGATGTCAACTTCATCTACCCTATCTCCAATAGTAAATGGGTCTCTCCACTTGTGGTGGTACCAAAGAAAAATGGGAAGTGGATGATTTGTGTAGATTATAGAGAGATAAATAAAGCAACAAAAAAAGACCACTTTCCCCTTCCATTCATTGACCAAGTATTAGACACTTTGGCAGGAAAGAAATTATTTTCTTTCTTAGATGGCTTCAGTGGATACAATCAAATTTAGACTGCCCCTGACGACCAAGACAAAACCACTTTTACTTGTCCTTGGGGAACATTCACCTATAGGGCCCTACCTTTTGGTTTATGCAATTCTCCTGCCACATTTCAAAGAGTTATCCTCAACATCTTTTCATATTTAATAAATGAAGGCCTTGAAGTATATGTGGATGACTTTACACCATACGAAGATGATTTTGACCCAGCATTAGACACACTGGAAAAATTCCTACAACGCTACATTGCTACTAGGCTTTGTTTGAGCCATGAGAAATGTTATATGATGATGACTGAAGGACATATCATAGGCCATTATATATTGATAGCTAGAATACAGGTAGACCCAGCTAAAATTCAAATAATTTTGCTAATTCCTACTCCTACCACTCAAATAGAGGTACGCAATTTTCTTGGATTTTCTGGTTATTATAGAAGGTTTATAGAACATTTTTTGCATATTGTTGCTCCTCTATATGCACTGACAGGTAATGTTGACTTTCTTTGGACAGAAAAATGTGAACGTGCTTTCCAGGATCTGAAGAAGCTTGTGTCCACAACCCAGTCCTTCGAAGACCAAATTGGGACTTGCCATTTCAAATTTCATCAGATGCCTCAGATATAACTATTGGCGCAGTCCTTGGGAAGGAAGAAGATAAAAATCCATATGCAATTTATTATATTAGTAAAAATTTATCTCCTGGTGAATTGAATTATACTGTTACTGAAAAAGAATTTCTAGCTGTAATACATGTTGTCAATAAGTTCAGGCATTACATTACTGGATATCCTATTATCTTGTATGCAGATCATTCTGCCATAAAACATTTAGCAAATAAACCAATCAAAAATGGAAGAATAACTAGATGGCTAATTTTATTACAAGAATTTTACATTACAATCAAGGACTGACCTAGAAAAGAAAATCCTGTAGTTGACTTTCTCTCGCGAATGCCAAAACCAGTGGACACAACAACAATTGAAGATCAATTTCCAGATGAGCATTTGTTTGCTGTCACTGTTAAAACACCCGGGTATGCTGATGTTGCGAATTACTTAGCAGTAGGTAAATTACCAAAACATCTAACCCCCAATGAACGAAAACAAATTGTCTAGCGAAGTGCTCGATTTTCTTGGATTGGGGGCTACCTGTTCCATACATGGGCAGATATGCACATCAGGAAATGCGTCCGCGAGGACGAGATTTTTGATATTTTAAAAGCCTGCCATGATGGACCATGTGGCAGACATTTCGCCGATCGCAGAACTGGGCATAAGTTCCTGCAAACAGGGTATTATTGGCCCATGATCTTCAAAGATGCAAAGAAGTTCGTCCAAGCCTGTGACAGTTGCCAGAGAGCAGGACGCCCTGGTCAATCCAATGAAATGCCCCTGAACCCACAGTTAGTCATTGAACCATTCGAGTGATGGGCCCTCGATTTCATTGGACCAATTAACCCATCCTCGAACCAAAAAACATATATTTTTGTGGCAACAGAATATGTCACCAAATGGGTTGAAGAAGAGGCATTGCCGAGAGCTATAGAGGATTCTGTCATACAGTTCCTGTTCCATATATTTGTGTGCTATGGCCTTCCAAGAGATATAATTACAGATGGTGGACCATAGTTTGTTGGTAACAAGATTTCCGCAACACTAAAAAATTATCATATCCAGCACAAAAATACCTCTCAATATCACCCACAAGCAAATGGCCAAGTAGAGAGCAACAATAAAATAATAGAATCAATCCTAACAAAAACCATTACATCACATAGACGTGATTGGGCTGCAAGACTACCAGAAGCCTTGTGGGCTTACAGAACAACATGGAGAAGCACTACTGGCTATTCACCATACCAATTGGTGTTTGGGAAGGAACCTATCTTTCCTATAGAATTCGAAATCCAAACACTACGAATAGCACAAGAAGTCGGATTAGATCTAAACGAGGCATAGATTAAAATCTTATAGCAGATCAATGAGTTAGATGAAGTTAGGCTCTCTACCCTCCAAAACACTACATTAATCCGATAGCAGTGAGCTAAATGGCATGATTCTCTCATTAAAAATAAAGTCTTCCACGAAGGAGACTGGGCACTTTTGTACGATTCCAGGTTTTAGGATTTTCCTGGGAAACTCCAGACTCATTGGCTAGGGCCATATGAAATCCAGAATCTACATGATAATGGCACCCTTATTTTAACCACCATTGATGGATCTAGATATTCCTTCAAGGCAAACGACCACCGAGTTCGACTATATCGTAAACCACTTACTCGGGAATCCTTCTATAAATAACTACGCAAAGACTTCGACATGCAAATTTTGGAGGAGGAGAAATCTTCCTCACCTGTGATTCATTAAGTGATTCACCTATTTTTACATTTTGTATATAATTTCCTTGTTTTGTACATATTTGTGTATTAGCACCTTGTTGTTCCTTTTCGAAGCAGCAACAATTCTATCGTTTCTACTGTTCCTTTTTCAAGAGGAAGAGTGCTATCTTTTTTGTTGTTCCTTTTCAGAATGAACAACATTCGAGTGTACTATGGTTGTTCCTGTTGTTCCTTTTCCAAAAGGACAACATTTTCATTTTTTTGTTCCTTTTCCAAAGGAACAATACCTTTTGGGCCAGTCGTTCCTTTGTCGCTGTCATTTTGCTGTTCCTTTTCCGAAGGAACGACATTTTTATTTTTTTGTTGTTCCTTCTCCAAAGGAATAACACTTTTTATTTTTGTTGTTCCTTTTCCAAAGGAACGACATTTGTTTTTTCTGCTGTTCCTTTTCCAAAGGAACAACACCTTTGATTTTTTTTTTTTTGTGTTTTCTGTTGTTCATTTTCCAAAGGAACAACACTTTTGATTTTTGTTGTTCCTTTTCCAAAGGAACAGCATTTGTGTTTTCTGCTGTTCCTTTTCCAAAGGAACAACACTTTTTATTTTTGTTTTTCCTTTTCCAAAGGAATGGCATTTGTATTTTCTACTATTCCTTTTCCAAAGGAACAACACTTTTGATTTTTGTTGTTCCTTTTCCAAAGGAATGGCATTTGTGTTTTCTATTGTTCATTTTCCAAAGGAACAACACTTTTGGTTTTTGTTGTTTCTTTTCCAAATGAACGGCATTTGTGTTTTTTGCTGTTCCTTTTCCAAAGAAACAACACTTTTGATTTTTGTTGTTCCTTTTCCAAAGGAACGACATTTGTGTTTTTGCTATTCCTTGTCCAAAGGAACAACACTTTTGATTTTTGCTGTTTATTTTCCAAATGAACGACATTTGTGTTTTCTGTTGTTCATTTTCCAAAAGAACAACACTTTTGATTTTTGTTGTTCCTTTTCCAAAGGAACGACATTTGTGGGAAAAAGAACAACACTTTTGACTTTTGTTGTTCCTTTATCAAAGGAACAACACTTGTATTCTTTTGCTCTTCCTTTCTAAAATAACAACATCCTCGTATTCCTTTTACTTATGCTTGTTCCCCTTGTTGTTCTAATTTAAGGATGCGTGTTGTTCCTGCTAGTTCAAGTCTTTTGGAACACAGCTATGCACTTATGCAATGAATACAAAACGACAGCATACTGAAAACAGTGAATTATATAAAATCACTATTTTTACAAGAAATTGCTCTGAATTGATAAGAGGAAAGAGGGGATGACACACTTACCCATTATTTTTGTTGTCCTTATTCTACTAATTATGATCTAATTGGTTATCTTTATCATGTCGGTTCCTTTTAAATTCTCATAATCTTATTTTATTATTATTCAGGAATAAGAACAAAGGGTCCATATGTTTCTATTGAGATGTTAAGACTTCTTCCACCATTCCTGCTCTTAAGGAGTGTTGAACCACCCTTTGTGTATAAATGGGAAAGTACTTTATGAAAAAAAGGGAAAAAGAAGAGAAAAATGACGTTTTTATGACTTGTTTATATAAGTTGTCAAATGCAAGATACGGGGTCTCATCAAGAGCCAGCCTACCATGATCATAGGGAAGAAAGTGAAGTGGCATTCCCACTATGGCCACCACACCAAGGATATGGTCCTAGAGGTACATCAAAAAATAAATAAAGAGCCCTTGTAACAGGAGGTCTCATCATGAGCCAGCCTGCCCACCTTTCACTCCTTCCTGGTGAATGGAATTATGGCTAACTGGTCACCAAGCCAGTATAATGGCCTACATTTTGACATCGCACAACACTTCCTAAGCATACACAAAGGATAATGGTTCCAGGGGTGAAACAAACAACTATGCCAAAGTTATGGACACCTGTCAGCAGCAGAGCTCTATTAATGGTATTGAAGTCACATTACTTATACACCAATAGGTAATCATCAACACCCTTCTATCTCTTATACCTTTGTAATAAATCACATAAGATTATGTATATTATTTCTCGAACCATTAAACACATGTAAATCTATTATCGTCAATCATGACAGAAAAGTTGGAAATGACCGCATTATACCCTGTGTGCACGATAGCTGTCCTATCCTCCCAGCCTTGCATCATATCACAACAGTCTCTTACTTGTTAAGTGATCCAACTATACACCTCTATTTCGATAACCTGCTACTTTTGTAAACATGGCATGTTTCCATATGTTGTTCCTTTATGACTCTGTCCCAGGGAATATCGGCACGCCGTTCCCTTATTTGATGGTTGCGGACGGCCTATCCCATTGTGGGGGGGAGGTTAACCTCATCATTTGCTGGTATACGTGTCAGACTACTATTCGGGTAATTGTGTACTTGAGAATAACAGGGCTCAACAATATATATATTTTTTATTTTTTTTAGTTTGCATGGCTTTCTGTTCCTAAGCCACTTTCGTAGTATGCTCTGCGGAAATTAGTAAAGTTCTTTAGGATTTGAGCGAGTCCTACTGTTTTGTTAGTTTCTCTGTGTTCTAAAAGTTTGAACAGCTTGCAGTTCCATTGCCATCTTTGATATTTTTTAGGGAAACCAAGAGCATGGGAGGAAGATCAATTCAGAGAGAACCACAGGTATTGACAGTCTCTAATGCTGCATGGGAAATCATGGAAAGAGCAGGATGGTTAACTTATCTCAATTGTTTACAGGAGTCCAATGAGACCGTGGCAATAGAATTCTTGCAAACTTGCAAGAATATCACTCCACAGTAAGGGGGAGACACATAGCAGTTACCGATGACATAATTGCAGAGGTCTCGGGACTACCAGCTGCTAGACCTGTGTGGATGTTAAAGAAGGAGAGACTACAAAAGATCATAGAAACCTTCCAGGATGAAGGTCAGAACCTCACAGTCAGAGGAAAGGGGGTTCTACCAGTAGCATTAGGAGAGATGTGGGCAGAATTGGCGAAGACCATTCAACGCTACATCACCTGCGAAGGCAGGAAAGACGTGGTAAGACCATGACACCTTAAACTTTTAGCTGTATTAAAGCAAAAATGCTCTGTAAACTTACCTGCATTTTTAAATTCATTACTTCATGATGTTTCCCGAAGCATGAAAAAGGCACAACATGTATAATCAGTCGTAAGTCACCATGGAATGATACGGCTAATAGTTAGCCATAGCCTCACCAAGCAGCAGAGCAGCTGGGAAGAGATAATTTCCATGATAGATGGGGGACTGACTACACCATCCCCAAAACATAAGCATGCCACCAGTACACCAGATCACCCATTGAAATGGAGGAAATCAGTTCGATTAACACGTATTAAAGGGAGGCTTGAAAATTCCCAAGGGGATACCAACCAACCAGTAGAGATAGATGATTCAGGGGATGAGCAACCCCCACAATTAGAAGGAGAAGAAAATGAGAAAGGGATGCAAGGAAATGAGGAAGGAGAAATGGAGGAAGAAACCGAGCAACCTGAGCAGGACGAGGAAACAGAGCAGCGTGAAGAAAACCCCTTGCAAAATCCATTGCAAGAAGATGAATTGGCCAAAATTTTGGCCAATATGGGCGAATATGCCCAACCTCTCAGCCCACCAGACCTCCATGTTGAAGAAGAACCAAAAGAACACTCTGCTCAGGATAAAAATGCACCTGAAGAATTACATGACAAGGAGGTAGAAAAAGGGAGTTAGCATGTTTTTGATTCAGTCATCGAAGATTCCACAGTAAGAAGATTTTTCTGCCAACGTTTCGAATCCCAACTGGGATCCATCATCAGGGCAAACTTGAAGCTGGATAGAAGAAGAGCAGCTAATTAGGGTATAAATAGAGATAATGAAAGCAAAGAGGAGGGACGGCTCTCAATATTTGAGAAGTCGGCTGCCTCTTTATTAAAGGAATAATTTAATTAATTATTTAAATTTTTTTTTTTTAAATTTTTAATTTTTTAATATAAAATTAATAATGATTAAAAGATAATAGTTAATTTATTTTAATTTTAATTAAAAAGAAATGCTTTGTTTAATTGTTAAACTATAATAGTTATAAATTTAAATAATCAATATTATGATAATATAAAAATATAAAAATAAAAAGAATTAATTCTTTTAAATAATTATTAATTGATTAGAAATAAATAATTCCTTATTAATATGAATTGGTTGTTTTAATAATAATTATTTATTAGTTAATGGACAATATTTCTATTATAATTATATTATTATTATAATAATTACTATTATTATTATTAATGAAAAATAAAGAATTAATTCTTTTAATAATT
>APFE031297691.1:96514-121310 GCA_000404065.3 Pinus taeda
ATTATTATTTATTAGTTAATTGGATTAATGTCATTATTATTGTTTTATAATTATTATTAATATTAATATTATTATTATTATTATCATACTGAGGGGTTAATTTTTCTGATTAGGGGAAACCAGCTTCCCCTAATCTCCATACCGTTGTCTCTGTTGAGGTTGTGCGGGTGCTTGATAATCTCCAGGGCTTCTCTGATCTTACGCTTATGCTGCTGCTCCTCCTTGGCGATGATGGAGGCGCTTTCCAATAGGACATGGTGCTTAGTTTTTGACGAGTGTTCTGCAAGGGCGGAGGAACGAGACCTTTCATTTTTAATATCAGCCCCATGCTCTTTGAGTCTTGTATGTAGAGAGCGACCAGTTTCCCCAATGTAGCTTTTCCCACATGAGCAATCGATTTTATAGACCCCTTTAAGTTGATGCTTATCAATGTTATCTTTAACTGATCTCATACTTTGCCTGATTGTCCCAGGGGCTGAGAATTGCGTGCTTATGTTTTTTCTTCTTCGGACCTTCGCCATCTTATCTGTAATTCCGTGAATGTAAGGAAGAAAAACCCTACCACCCTCAGGTTGATCTCTGGTTTTAGGTTCATGAGATAACAATCTATTCTCAGCTTTCTGAATTGCTCTTTTAATCTCATTTTCTTTGTAGCCTAAACCTTTAAAGGTTGAGACTAAATGCTTCTTTTCTTCATCCAGATGATCAGCGTCAGAAATTCGAAGAGCCCTGATAGCAAGCGTGTTTAGAACACCAAGCTTCTGGGCTGGATGATGGTGGGAATCAGCATGGAGGTAATTTTCAGTATGTGTAGACTTTCTGAAAACTTTGTGCCCAATGGAACCATCGTCTCTTCTTATGATGAGGATGTCTAAAAAAGGAATGCTCATGTTTTCTTCAAGCTCCATGGTGAATTTTATATCTGAGGAAATGGAGTTCAGGTGAATAAAGAATTTGTCAACTTCAGCTTTACCATGAGTCCATTTTATATTAGTATCATCAACAAATCGCTTCCACCATGCTGGTTTCAAGGGGTAAGAGTCTAGGGTCTTCTTTTCAAAATATTCCATGAATAGGTTGGCCACGATTGGGGAAAGGGGGGATCCCATTGCCACTCCAGTTGTTTGTTCATAATATGCTCCTTGGAAGGTGAAAACTGTTGATCGCAAGCAAATTTCGGCCAGTCTTGCAGTCACTGGATCAGTAACCTCTCTTATCACTTGAATGGCCTCTTCAAGAGGAATCTTGGTGAATAGGGACACAACGTCAAAGCTAACCAGGAGGTCATCCCGCTCTAACTTCTCATTCTTAATAAGCTTTACAAAGTCATGGGAGTCCTTGATGAAAGAATCAGTGTTTCCGACCAGGGGCTTGAGGATTCTTGCAACATATTTAGCGAGCTCATATGTTGGGGATCCAATTGTATTGACAATTGGTCTGAGAGGGGCGCCTTCTTTATGGATCTTTGGTAACCCATAAATCCTAGGTATGCATTCACTGGAGGGAATTAATTTTTTCTTTAATTTGTCATCAAGGTTGGATTCCAAGATGGCCTTTTTCACCTCTTTCATAATTTTGGGGATCGGATTCTTGTTTAGCTTCTTATAACTCCCACAATTTAGGTGATCGTTCATTTTGCAAATATAATCTTCTTTATCGAGAATTACTGCTGCTCCTCCTTTATCTGCCTTGAGAACCACAATTTTTTCATTGTTGCGCAGGGACTTGAAGGCTCTTTGCTCTGCTTTGCTCAAATTACTCTTGGGAACCCTGGCCTTCCTCATTATAAGGGAGCATTCTTGCCTTAATTCTTCCTTGTCTTCCAGGGTAAGGTTGCTAATCCCATTTTCAATATTACAAATCAATTTCTCAACAGGTAGGTTTTTCGGGGCAACAACAAAACCAAGGCCTTTTCTGAGAACACTAATGACCTCAGGCTCTAAACTCTGGGAAGATAGATTAACGACTTTCCTTCTTGTTTTAGATTCTGATGCTTGAAAGGGCGCTCCTTCCTCCTTTTGTGAGCCTATATGCGAACCTAAAACCATGTTAGTATTTAAATCATTAGCCATTTTAGAGTTTACGCCAACTTTCAACTGCGGGCTTATGCTCTTCACTATGGCGGTTTCGGTATTTAATTTAACTGAACTTTGGTCAACGTTCATCACCGGGGGCTGGGTAGGAGAAACGGAGGGCTTAGCAGGGGAAAATGATGGGGCTGCGCAGTTGAAACGGGCATCGAATTTCAGAGAGAACAAACTCTGGTCAACTTCACTGTTTAAAACCGGGGTTTGAGCAGGCGGACCGGAGGGCTGAGCATGAGAACCGGATGGGGCATCGCAATTAAAACGATGTTCGATTTTCTGCGGGGTCGAATTATGGTCTGAAACGTAGGACTGAGCAGTTGCGCAGGTGGAACGATGCTCGAATGAGTCAGCTTGATCGATAACCGGTTCATTAGATTTCTGCGCAGTTTGAGAACTGTCTGCGTTAATACCCTTCTGTGTTCTGGCCGTATTATGAGTGCTGGAATCCTTTGATTGTTGGATTGTGACTGATGCCCCATCAAGACTTCTATCCTCATCAAAACTTCTATCGCAAGCAAATTTCCTTGGAAGGTTAAAACGGTGTTCGATTTTCTGCGGGGTCGAATTATGGTCTGAAACGAAGGACTGAGCATTTGCGCAGGTGGAACGATGCTCGAATGAGTCAGCTTGATCGATAAACGGTTCCTTAGATTTCTGCGCAGTCTGAGAACTGTCTGCGTTAATACCCTTCTGCGTTCTGGCCGAATTATGAGTGCTGGAATATAAGTTAGCATGTTCATGATGAAAGTATGACAGGAGAGAAAAGTGGTACCGAGGAGGAACAATCGGTTCCTAGCCAGACTACACTGGAAGAAATTCAGGAAGAAGAGGAGGTAGAAAAAGAAGTCACCCAGGAAATAACAAAACCAGCTAGGGTTCTTGCCCTTGAGCAACCCGATCAGAGCAACGAAGGAGCACACCAAGGAGAAAACTAGGGAATTGACTGAGATAACAGTCCAGGCCCGAGTAAACAGATAGTTTTTCCTTCTAAGGAAATGGAAGAAATTAAGATATTATGGAAAGAACATCAAAGACTGCTGAATGTGATAGTTCAACTTCGACAACAGATCAGTATTTTGAAATGAGGAAGAAGGTAAAAAGGACTTCGGGAGGGAGACATGCAACCACTCCAGCAAGACCCCTCAAGAAAAAGGTTCGGAGGACTCGAGTCCATCCTGCAATTCAAAACCCTGTTGAAGAGCACGCTATTGTTCCAAACCCTGTCGAGAAGCAGTTTGGCGTTCAAAATTTGGTTGAAGAGCAGTCTATTGTTCTAAACCTTTTTGAGGAGTAGTCTGCTATTCAAAATCAAAAGGAACAACATTCAACTATTACCCATGTTGAAGTCCAAACAAATGATATATCGGCCTGTTACAAAGAAATGTAGACAGAGGCACAACCCTCTGAAGAAATGCAAATCACAAACACGAGACGATGCAATAAGA
The DNA here is from genome assembly GCA_000404065.3 of Pinus taeda. Taxonomy (NCBI): domain Eukaryota; kingdom Viridiplantae; phylum Streptophyta; class Pinopsida; order Pinales; family Pinaceae; genus Pinus; species Pinus taeda. Next base: position 100,047 of record APFE031297691.1, read on the forward strand.
AGATTCAAGTGAATCTCCCACTCACCACTACCATGTGGGATAGTGATCTGAGGACGATAACCCTACGAGAGGGTTTGATGCAAGCTCAACAAGCAGCAAAAAACTCACAGAACAAACGGTTCCTTGAGAAAGGTATGAAGAATTACAACAACAACTAAGGAATGTCAATTTATCCAAAAGCTAGGCCTTTGAAGGATGGCGAAAGGAAGAATAAAAATTCGCAAAGGTAACTCGTAGGTTAGATATAGTTATCAAGCAAATGGATACCTTATGCTCTTTGTACACTGAATTCCTAGCATGTAGAGCCCCTGCTAAGAATTATGTCGTGCTTTTAATGGAACGATATTTGCAATTGAAAATAAAGGCTATCAGAGCAGGCACCCCTATACAAATTAATACCATTGATGATTTTATAAACTGTTGTAAACACTATGGGGTAAAGGTTCAAATATTACTGTGTGAATTCTATTTACATAACCTTGTGTTAGACCAGGAGACAGAGCAGAACCCCGGCCCTTTTGTTGGGGATATCCAATTGTAGGAATTTATTTTGTTTGGGGTTAATCAAATCAAGTGGCTTAAAGCCTATAATGCTTTCCAAAGACAAGAAAATGGATTAGACTTGTGGGTAAGAGCTGAGCCTAGGAATCCAGTGCAGTTGTGGAGGGAACATAGAAACCTCATGGGGACTCTAGGCATGATTAAAGCATTAGGGCCCATTCATACAGAAATCAATCGGCAGGGAATATAATACTTTCTCACTATTAAAGACCTTGCCATTGATGTGGCTGAATTTCGATATCAGTTATCTAATCTGAATATCCAACTGAGGGAACCATTTAATTATGAAAATTTTAAGTTAGCCGCCGACCACTTGCACCTCTATGGCAAATTTATCCTAAGAGCAAGGCCGTCTTGGTTAGGATATAGGTTCCGGAGTCCGATTATTTGGCACCCTACACCTGGGTACAAGCCCTATATGAGATGCCTGAGGGTCAAACAAACCATTTTTTTGAACACCTAGTTAGGCATCATGGTTGTAGACCACCAAATGAAATCCCATCTCCAGCCTACTCTCTCACTGCCATACATGTCAGCTACAATGTTTTCATGAGGGCATGAGAAAGGGTAAATAGGAGGGTGTGTAGAGTACTGAAGAAGGTATGTTTTTGTTGATCATTTTGGCACCCTTTCTTTAGAACTCGTAACATCTTTGTATCATGAACTAGGTAGATAATGAGAAGTCATGACAAAATCTACAGGATTTATATGCAATATGAAATTACTAATAATTGCCATTTTTTTATGCAGAAAAAGGGAAAAACGAAAGACTGCCGTTCTAGAGAAAAAAGACAGGGCCAAGTTAATTGTTGTCCCTTTGGCGAGGAACCACATGAAAACAAGGCAATCTAAATTAAAGCATATCAGCTAGGGAAAGGAAATGGAGATCTTGACTCGGCACAAGAAAGCAAAGGGATAACTGAGAGTTAACAGTTTGGCGAATCCCTTAGGATCCTTTGATATTGAGGGATCATTGATTTAACTATTTTTGCATTCTAGACATCTCCACCTTAGTTGTTATAAAAAGGGACAGCACCATTAGCCCAAAAAAAAAGGGGAAGACTGTCAATTTTTATGTAGCTTTTATTGAATTTGAGGCTTTGATCATCGACTCTCGTTGAGAAGCGATCCGTTGTAATTTTGTTTTAATGCATTAATACAAACATGGTTGCTATTTCATCTTTGATCCTGGAATAATCTCAAGCGGTGTATCCCTGGAGGCTAAGGGCCCGACCCTGGTGGAACACTTTCTCCTGTACTATTACCTTTGGTTTATGCGTGGTTTACTTATTAGCTTTGTCCAGTAATCTGATATGTTCTATTATTTTACATCACAACTCTGTTATGTGTGATTTGTGTTAGATTGAGTAATATCATTTTCTGAGACAGAAACATCATATCAACTCTGCAATGCATTGTTTTTCCTTTAATTGTTAATATGATATTGCTGGTATTTATAGAATATTGTTGTTGTTGAACTCCAGAGTAACTGTGCTGTGACATTCGTATCATTGTATTCATCTATGGTTTACATTTGATTGCAATTACGATTCAACTGACATTGATGTTCCATTATGAATTACAATTGTTATTCTTGATAACTAAGATTGATATTGGTGGTATCGAGATCAGATTACTACTTTTCTTAAAGCATGATGTGTGTGTTATTCATCTTGGTTTATCATGCACTTATATTTCACTCAGAGTATTGTCCTATATTTCATTGCTAATCAATTGCTATTTTATTTCCGTGTGTTGTCTGATTTATCCTTATAATAAAGATTGTTACTTGATTCCTATAGGATACGATTGCTGCACTTATTTATGGCGAGTAAGGTGTTTATAAGAATTGTTTACTGTTACATTTTCTAGTTGTTGTTCTATTTTCTAGCTGTTGTTCCATTTCCTAGTTCCTGTTACATTACTTAGTTGTTGTCCCATCTCTTTATTATTTGCGTTATCATTGCTTTGGTGTGCAAAACGATCTGAGACTATAGTGGGTATTGGCATTTGTTGTCTAGCTCCCAGATTGACAATCTATTCCTTGATTGTCTTCAATTACATCAGTTTACAGAGGGATGAGTTACTGTTACTGGACCCTTGAATGATAAATTGCCTAGTTCCTTGAATGCATGATTTCAGATTTAAGATGCTTTACTGTAATTAGACCTTGTTTTGAGCATCCGTTTACTCTTGTATTTTGAGTACTATACTACTAGCATTACTCTGGCAAATGATAGCCTCAAACTGAGACACTCTTTGAAATAACAAAACTTTCCTAGATTGACAAACTAATGTGAGGTAATTAGAGGTGAAAAAGACCCTTTTTACAACTCAACAACTTGATAACTGCACATTAGGTTGCAAAACCCGTTGAGTTTGAGATGGATCCCACACCATGTTCATTCCGGGGTATGGACCCATAAAAGGTTGAGCATATTAAGGACCATAACCAGGTTGAGTGTAGGGCTGATAATTGAGAGGTGCATTTCCAACTCCTTGTACAAATGGTTGACCAGAAGGCAGTTGGAAACCTTGAGTTGGGTACTGACCTTGTGGTTGATAGCCTTGAGGCACATACTGAAACTGGGGTTAACCTTGATGTATATATTGATACTGGGGTTGACCTTAAGGTATATACTGAATCTGGGGTTGACCTTGAGGTATGTACTGTCCCAAAGGTATGTATTGTCCTTGAGGTTGCCCCCAGCCAGACTCATCAAGAAGACAAAAAAAACCAGGATGATCTAAGGTTTCTTAGGCTTCTAATCTTTGGGTCACTACAGAGACTGAGTGAAAACCAATCCAAGTATGCAAAACTTCTAGAAAATCATCTAAAACAAAAACACCAATGGAACTTACTCACAAGAGACTTTTGACAGGACACATGCAGATCTGGGCAGAGACTAAAAGTCGTAAAAAAATCTTAAACTTAAGTGGACGAAAAGATTTTAGGTTTTTCAAAAATTTTGATAGGGTCCGTAGGCTTTCAGTATAACAAGATGCAGTACTGCTCTGTGCACTAAAGGAACAGTGCGGGGATGTCTGAACTGTATTATAAATAGAATGTGCGGTCCTCTTGAAAATTTCAAAAAAAACAAAAAACAATCCAGAACCTAAAAACTACCCAATCCCACACACATCAAGCAAAAACCAGAAACAAGAACAATTTTCTCAAGTCAAAGACAAAGAAAAATAAAAAAACCAAATTCAGTTCCCCAGCGGAGTTGCCAATTTGTTGGCCGGGTAAATCGATCTTGCGGATAATGTCGATCTCCCTAGTATCAACAGATATCTAGCAAAAAGTAGGACAATCAAATATACCTTTCTCTAAACATATTGCGATTCATTAATAAAAACTAAAGAGGTGTTTTAGACCCTACCTTAAGTCCAACGCTAGTTTGTGGCAGCCATGCTCCAATCGTCAGAAATAGTTTCCTTTTAAAAACCTGCAATCACAAACAAGCACACATCAAATAACACCTGCATAGCTAATATAATAAATCATGTTCATCATGGTGATCAAGGAATCCATGAAATAAACCATAAAACACAGCTTATTGAGAAAAATAAACCTGATTGTATTAACTTTGAAATAGAAGAACTTTACAACCTTTGGTGCCTTGATGTTGTCCAAGCTCTTCCCAGGGTCCAAACAGGAATCTCCTCTACTTTGACAAGCCTCACTCTCTTCCAAATGAGATCGAAAGGTATGTAATCTCTCCTCTCAAAATCTCAATTAGGAAGACTAAGTTCCAGCAAGCATTTCACCTCAAAAATATTCAGCTTTCAACCTCCCAAGTAACCAGCCCAAGCTTCATTTTAATAGTGAAAGGAAAGAGGTTACAAGTCCACCAATTGAAGGGATAGGTCCTCCTTCAAAGGGATAAGCTCCTCACATCAAGGGGTTAGCTCCTTAAGATATGGGATGCATGAACCTTTAAGGAGCGAACTTGCCACCTCAAGATTCCCTCTAGAAGCTTCCAGAAATGACTCAAAGTGAGTTTTTAAGAATGTACTTGTGCCTTTTTAACGTTTACAGGGGTCCACACCCATAACACAGAGACAGAGCGGTCAGGTGCACAGGGGGACATGACCAATAGGTGCGGGACTGCAGGTAATGCTAAGAGAAAGTGCGAAACCATAGTTTTAGAGATTTTTTAGGTCTTTCTCTTATTTTCAACGCTTGATATGAAGAACTGAGGTTTCAGACTTGCAAAGGAGGAAGGTATGAGTGGTGAGAGACTCACACTAATTGCAGAATGTCAAGGTGACAATTTTTTTTCAACGCAACGTTAGATGTAGTTCCAAGGGTCAAAGGAATGAATTGACTCATAAATATCTAGATATTTGTTCCTAAAAACACTCAAGAAAAGCAAGAAAATATCTAAAATGGACCTATTTTGAGAAATTATAATCTGAAAAAAGGAGGGAAAGAGCTGAAAAGTAGGACAAGTTCATTGATTTTTCCCTAGTGAACTCTATGAGGAGTCAGGAAACCCTAACTCAATTGCTACATAAGGAATGACAAGGTCATTGTGAAAGAGGTTAGAGCATTTGAAAGGATAGCCTACTAAGTTGTTGAAAACTATCTCATATCTACAGAAGTGAGCAAGAAGGGATAGAGAGAGAGAGGCGGAAGGGGCAAAGGAAGATTGATACAATAGATGGTTGTAATCACTCTTCCCTTATTAATATAGAACCGTGGTTGTGTTCCCTACTCCATGGTGTTGGTAACATTGTTCATTAAGTTGTTCATTTGATACTTGTTTATATGAGTAGTTTAGATGTATGCAAATACATGTTCATTGTGTATTTATATATTGGTTTTCAAGGTTGTATGCAGTGATTGTGTTTGCCTTTCCTTTGTGTAGCAATTGGTTTGGAGCCGGCTTTGAGGGAGTACCTCCTGGATGCATTGTGATCTCCAAACAAATCTAGAAGGAGAATTGAGGCAATCCTCTTTACATACTTTTTTAGCTGATATTTGTTTATGAACATATATATAAATTGGTAGCATCAGCAAATAATCTTACAGTCTGTTGAAGGTCTCGGGAAGGCCTTTAAGGTTAGTTTTCATTCTCCATACACTGTGCATTTTACCCCATAGCAGAATTGGTGACTCCCTTGGGGACTATACATCTAGTTCTTGGTTTACCCAGATTCTTCTCGGTTCTCTCCTCCTTATAAGAGCTCCCTATTCTTCTGCAATCCTTTTCTTACCCACCAATAATATTGCTCCATCTTGCTTATATACATTCATCTCAAAATCTGATCTTGAAAGCTCTCTCTTTGATTGATTTCCCACACTAACGCAACTTAGTAGGCTACACAGAGCTTTATAAAGCACTGTGCCAGTTCACAGGGAGCGTTAGTGGGCCTACTAACTCTCTATAGCCATTGTTATAGAGTGTTAGTCTCCCATTACCTTGATTTTCAACAGTGTCTATGGACCAAAAGGGATAGGAAATCTTCTCATGGGCTGAAATAAGATCTGTAACTGTATTATGCCAGCAAAATTGGTTTCCTAGAAATTTATTTTTAGGAAAAAAGTTTTTTTTCTCTCATAGAAACATTTTTTCTGAAAGAAAGACTCACAATTTTCATTCATCCTTCTATTTAACTAGGTATAAGTTGTTTCATTTTGGTTTCAAGTAGCTGTTAGGAAACATTGGAAAATAATCTTTTGGTTATGCATTTGTTGGAAGACTAAACATGCATGGAAGAAACTATAAATATGTGAAAAATATTACAACTTGTTTGCATCAAATTGAAAAAGAAAATTCAAAGCATTGTTTTTGCATGATTTATTGAGTCAAGAGTCTCATCACATTAAATAAATCAACTCCCCTACCAAAGAAAATAATCAAGTAGACATAAAAATTACCTAAAAATCAATCAGTAACTCTTTTGAGGAAACAAACATTAGCTAGGCTAGGTCTTGGGATAAGCATGTGAGTGAACTACTCAAGGTCGAAAACCAAACTAGTGCCATTAAATGAGTGAAAAATTCATTCTGGACTCATACTATTGGGACCACTCCAGTAAAAGCGAAGTGAAATACGAGACAACATCGGACTGTAAGTGAAGGTAGCCCGCCTTCTCTTACAAATCCTTTGGGTATTTTGTGTATTGAGGGTCCCTTCGGGGATTTTGGAACTGAGTCAAGGACTCGGGTATCCTGCCCACACAGTGTGTTGTCTACGACTATGTCCCCCCCAGTGGTGTCTGTGATCTAAGGTATCTTTAGTGGTCAGACTTATAGGGACTTGCACAAGGTGACTAGGATGGGCTATCCTAGTACCTAACACGGACGAATCTACTCTATCTTCAGTTTTTGGGAGGGTGCTCCTCTTCATGAGAGTACTTGGCCCCTCAATATGAGGTTCGGGCGAAACTCTAGAGTAACTATAACCCTACATCTGGCCATCCTTCTTTGTTATTCATTGAGATGTTGGGTTTCATCTCCGGTGATCGGTGCCTATCAAACAAGGTAATTTCCTCTATTTTCTGATTGATCCATTTAGTGTATTTTTTATATCTTTTAGGTACCTTAGTTCTATCGTTTGAGACTTTAACGAATATCATGATAAAATTTATTAATAAAAATTAATGGTCACCATGGCTACATCCAGACCGTGTCATCACTCCAGACGATTGTTAGAACTTCCTCCACTCATTATGGATAATCTATCGAGTTCCACTGAACTGGATTCCCCATCTTCAGGGGATCAGTCTCTTAGATCTCACACGGGATCTGTTTGGACAACTGACGATTCAAGTTTGCCGGAGGATTTCTTTACCGAAGGATTTCTTCCTCCCTTTAACTCTCCACTCATGAATCCATTGGAACTTGTCTTGGCCCCCATGGTACCTGTACTTCCTGCTTCAGTAGTTGGAACATTTCCATCTATTCAGTCAACGACTAACGGGTTGTGGAACTTTAGGGACACTTTTGGTCCTTCACCACTCCCCCATTCGACAGTCACCATAACACCGCTAATGGAAAATCCTGTTATCCCGTTTGTCCCAGGTGCAACCACTCACATGACACCCTGTACAAGTGGAACCCAGTAGATGCCAAGTTCCACCCCTATGATTTCAAACTGCATACCTTCGACAAGTGCCACATATAGTGCTCCCTATAACACTCAATGCGGCACAATGCACAATACATCTGCACGTGCTGCCCAAAACTACAACATTGTAGAAGATTTGGCACAAGCACCATCGGTTATGTCGGCGCTCAAAGTATTACAAAAATTCCCAACATAATGGAAAGCTTTTCTTTTTACTATTGGTGGTATCGACCCAGAGGATTCCATGCTTGCTATTTTTGACATGGACAAGTGTAAACCTCCCCTTTCTCACTAGATTGCATTCCAGGTGCATATAACTTTGTAAGGTAAAGGTATACACAGAATTGTCATCGACGAAGGTGCTTCTACCCGTGTCATGTCAGCTTCATGTTAGCTCACCTTGGGTTCTCCAACCCAAACCCCACCATCAAACTCCTTGAAATCTTTCAATGACCACACATTCATCCCAAAAGGATACCTAGCCAGTTATCCCATCACTTTGTATGGGAAAATGGTAACGGTGGACATAGAAGTCGTAGACAAAGAAACTTGACTATAATCTCTTGCTGGGTTGCAGTTGGACATATGCCATGATGGCCATAGTATCTACTATCTTTTGCATCATCCAATTCCCATTGGATGGAAAGGTAGTTACCGTAGATCAGTTGTCTTTCTGCACCCCTGATTATTCGCCATTAGTAAGAAGCTCTATACCCCTAGTAGGTGGTGTACCTGACTCTTACATCAGTATCAATACTAGTATATTGAAGGCTTCTTCCCTCATGGGTTATTTCCCTCTTTAGTCGCCCAAGGTTCCACAATCGGTCAACATTATTTCATCTATTCCTCATGAACAGACCGATCCATGGATCATACCTGCTCCTTTAGACCTTGACACATACAGAGACCAAATGCCATTGTCACTAGCTGAAATGGCGTACCAAGCCATTCAATCTGCATCTGCATCTCCGGTCACGTTGGTTATGACCAATGGTACCACTGTTCTTCCCATAAATTCTCCTCCTTTCGATCTACTCGATCCATTCCTACCTACGGACGAAGCTATTCGAGAAATAATGAGTTTAAGAGAGCGACCTTGGGAGGATTGGCACCATCGTGTTTTGATATCTGATTTGGACATGATGCCTCTTCAAATCCTATCCCCTAACATACCAGAACTCGTTTCCTCACCCTATACGATCCTCTAGACTTTGGAGGTGGAAGGAAACATGGGTAATGTTTCAAAAACATCGCTCATCGATATTTCTGTCATGACATGCATCGTGAAAAACATACAGATTGGATCCAATCGTAATCCTGAGGAAACTGTGAGTTTCACCTACCCTTTTAAGGACTTCCATGATGTTTCCCCTTGGTCTTATGAGGAAATGCATGGCATAGACCCTTCTATTGTCAAGCATGAGATCAAGAAAGACCAAGCATTCTTTTTATGGTATTTTTCTTGCTCGTTAATCCAAAAAAAACTTGAGTCTTCTTCTTTAGTCTTTTTAAACTACTACAATGAAGATTAGAGCACTTTTTGTGATATTTTATTACTCTTTAAAAAATATAAACATCTCCGATTTTTCTTCACTGAGCTAATAAATCCATACGAAGATGGTCTGAGCAACTCTTTTTCGATCTTTTTCTAGCTCAATAAACTGAAAAAGACCAATGAAGCATTCTTTTTAGGTATTTTGTTCTCACTCTTTAAACTGAAAAAAAATCTCGTGTTTTGTCTTTAGACTCGTTAAAATTTATAAAAATGACCCGAGCATTCTTTTAGGTACTTTTCTCACTCATTAAACTGAAAAATCTCGAGTTTTTATTACCAGACTCGTTAAAAATATACAGCAGTAGCAAGAGCACTTTTTTTTTGGGACCATTTCTTGCTCCTAAATAAAAAATCCCCGAGTTTTTCCCCTCCTTCAAGCTCGTTAAATCCATGAAGAAGGAATGAGCAATTCTTTTACCTCTTTTTCCCGCTCACTAATCTAAAAAAGATACCCTGAGTTTTCTTCATTTGACTCATTAAAATTTTTTATGAAGGTATTGAGTTTGTTGTCGTGTGACTCATTAAAAATTCAAAATGAAAAAAAAGTTTAGTCTATCCCCTCAAACTCATAACAAAATGAGGTCAAAATCTATTGAAAATAGGTTTCTCTTTATACGAATTCAATATATTAACTAATAGAAAAGTGACTGATCCAGGTATACTATTAACCTTTTGTCGCACCCGGTTAACAACTATGACAAAGGGACCACCATGGAGTTTCTCTTTGTGATCTTTTCAGACTCTCTAAATATGAAAAGACCACTGAGTTGTCTAGTCTAGACTCTTTAAATCACGCAGACAAGATATAGAGTCGTTCTTTTTATGATACTTTTCCGACTCTTAAAACATGAAACAATCGACGAGTTTTCCTGTTTGGACTCATTAAACTAATCAGATAGGGCAGAGAGTCATTATTTTTGTGGTCCTTTTTAGACTCTTTAAATATGAAAAGATTGATGAGTTTACTTGTCTTGACTCATTAAATTAATCAGACGGGGAAAGTGGACAATACAACTGTATTATGTATTAGAAATCATGGTTTGGCAATAGTCGTTCCATTGAACTTGGAACTCCCTTAGATAAACCTTCCTTTTGATGGCCTCTCAATATGAACCATACCATCCTATGAGTTTAGCCTATATACCCTGATGATTGCATCTCCGTATCCTAACACTCTTTGGTGTTCATGAGTCTAGTTTTGTCTTGTTAAAACCGTTGTCGTGTCTTCTATTTTTCAAGGGTTACCCATTTGTTTCCTCCATCAACCGATCAAACATATCCTTTCATCATGGCCTCCATTTTTTAGACCCAAATGCTCAAAAGATTCCTCAAAAGACAAAATAATTCTTGTCCCATTTCGTGTTGATTGATGTAGGACACATCATTTCCTACCTTTCGGTAGGTTTCTTCCTATCGACTTCAACACTCTATCTAGGAAGATAGCCTAGAAACACATTCAGTGCCTTGGTACTTGCAGACATTAGTCACAGGTTTCCTTTTGCTTGGTCAGGGATTCTCATTATTGGCTCTTGGTTAAGCGATTATATAGGTGTTTGATGACAAAGACATCTTTCACACTCGTTAGATTGCATTGTGCATCTTGGAGACCATCACCATTATCGGTGGCCTTCCTTGCATCTGTTAACGATATCCATTATTGATTGGTAATCAGATGATTTTGTGCTTGTTCGACGCCAATGCATATTTTCACATGTATCGATCTATGCTATTCGGTGAAGTGGAAATGAAGACCTTGGGTAGAGTCTTGCATCATTTAGCCTTGTTTCCTCTCCTAAGCTATGGATATTGTTTTTTGGAGATAGTTGTTTCAGGATGATTCTATTATGAAACTGGACCTACATTGTGGTTATCGGTGGCAAGTATCATCATATCTCTTTGAGAAAATCACTCTGACATAGCTACTGAGCATAGGAATGCCCGACTCAGGACATGATTTTAGTAGTTTTATATATTAGTTGTATTAGGTTTCCCTTACTGCTCGAAGCTTCTCTCTATCTCACATTTTGACAGGAAAAATTATATTTTCAGTAAAGTATTTCGACCATCGTCCCAGCCTCTGATGTCATACTTTAGGGGGCATCTGTTATACAACAAAATGACCTCCTCATCAACTCAGGGGGGAAAGACAGGATGATTGAAGCAAAGACCACAATTACAAGCCTTGATTCCACATTAACATTGGTTGCACATTAAAAACCTTCTTTATAAAGTTTGTTACAAAGCCTAAGGGTGTGTTAGTGACCCTACTAACTCAAGTTGTTAGGTAGGGGACAATGTTAGTGAAACTAGATGCAGTTCCAAGGGTCAAAGGAATGAATTGACTCACAAATATCTAGATATTTGTTCCTAAAAACACTAAAGAAAAATAGAAAATATCTAAAATCGACCTATTTTGAGAAATTATAATCTAAACAAAGGAGGCAAATGGGAAAGAGCTGAAAATAAGTGCAAGTTCATTGCTTTTTCCCTAATGAACTCTATAAGGAGTTGGGCAACCCTAACTCGATTTCTACATAAGAAAAGAGAGGGTCATTTTGAAAGAGGTCAGAGCATTTGAAAGGATAACCTACTAAGCTATTGATAACTGTCTCATATATGAAGAAGTGAGCAAGAAGGGAGAGAGAGAGGTGGAAGGGGCAAAGGAAGACTGATACAACAAATGGTTGTAATCACTCTTCCGTTATTAATACAGAACTGTGGTTGTGTTCCCTAGTACATGGTGTTGGTAACATTGTTCATTAAGTTGTTCATTCAATACTTATTTATATGAGTAGTTTAGTTGTATGCAAATATATGTTCATTGCGTATTCATATATTGGTTTTCGAGGTTGTATACGCTGATTGTGTTTGCCTTTCCTTTCTGCAAGAATTGGTTTGGAGCCGGCTTTGAGCAAGTTCCTCTTGGTTTCATTGTGATCTCTAAACAAATATAGAAGGAGAATTGAGGTAATCCTCTTTCCATACTTTGTTAACTGATATTTTTTTATGAACATGTCTATAACTTGGTAGCATCTGCAGATAATCTTACAGCCTGTCAAAGGTCCCGGGAAGGCCTTTGAGGGTAGTTTTCATTCTCCATACACCATGCATTTTACCCCATAGCATTTTTGTGTTCCTCCAGAGGGAGTGGCCTGTCTTCTCTCTGCCCTTTCTATACCTATGGTTCCAGTTGTTTCCTCTGTAAACTCTTGTTATGAAAAAGGATTTAACCTTTGTCTTTTGACATAAGTCTGTGCAACAGGTCCGCTGGAAGGAGTAGCCTCCTCTCTATCTCTTTTGGGATTCTTCTCCTCATTTAGAGGAGTCTATACAATAGGAGGAGTACTCATCATGTGTTCTAGCTGAGCTAGCTCTTCTGATATGTTTGGTTGCTCCAATTCTTCTTGCTCTTGAAATCCTTCTTCTGCTTGTTGCTCACTGTGTTCCTATGTTTCCCTTTGGGATTTGGATTCTCCTGGCACCTGTACAAAGGAATCTTCATCAAATCTTCTTTCTAGATCAATCAACACTTTATTGACAGCGGATACGAAGGATGGAAAATGGCGGCCACTAGGGTTTGAGCACCTGTGACAAGTGCAGGCTCTGTCCCTCTGCACCTGCAGTAACGGCAGGCCTGGTCTTTCTACTATAATCAGTGGTCAAGGACGGAACTAGATCTTCGATTTCAGGACGGTGGGTACACCTCGTATGGAACCCCAGTCGGGGGGAGGTGAAGAACTCCCCCGCAAGACGACAATGAAATGTTTGAGAACTGGGCAGAAAAGGAAAACCCAAACCAGAACGGAGACAAAGTGTGAGAGGTTCATTCAGCGACATGCAAACCAGTCGCAGCGATTCGACCAAGAGTTGAACTGCCTAGACATTGTATTGAAGCAAGAATACAGTTCATGAAATACCATGCTCTCATAGGGAAGTTCATAGGGATGTGGCCGACCAAAAGAGCACTGCAAAGCTGGATAAACGCGAAATGGCACCCAAAAGGGCACATTACCTTGCAGCTGGGACCGAAAGGTTTTTTCACAGCTATCTTCAACTTCTTGGAGGACCGAAATAGAGTCCTGGATGGCGGACCTTACTTCTTCAACGCTGCTGGATTATTGCTCAAAGTATGGGTAGAACATTTCAACCCTGACACGGTGGACCTCAGCTGGGCTCCGGTGTGGATCCACTTGTACTCACTCCCTTCAGAATTTTGGGAGGAAGACTCTCTGAAAGCGATAGGAAACACTCTGAGTGAGTTTGTCAAAACACCCGAAGAAACGAAGACAGGTAAATATACCTCTTATGCCAGAATTTGTGTTTATATGGATCTCAACCAAGATCTTCCAGATGCGGTAAACATCTATTACTTTGACAAGGATTGGTTACAAATTATTGAATATGAACATGTGTCGTTTCGCTGTCGAAGATGCCATGCTCTTGGGCACTTATTCAGAGATTGCCCTTTAAATCAGAAACCCTCCCCTGTTTCGGATCAGGAAGTCTCAAATGGAACTGGTTTCATCAAGGTGGCTAGTCGTCGAAGGGCACATAAGAAGCAATCCGCGAAACCAAAAGCAGTGCAATATAGTCAACCAAAGCCATCCACCAGCAACAAATTTGATGCCCTAGCAGATCAATCCGAAACTCAACTAAACTTGTCAGAAACAAAACCTAAGAATGATGACAATAACAAAAAAGGCGGATCCACCAGGGCTCCATTAGATGCTAAGGGTAAGGAAGCTTCGACCTCAAAAGAACAAAAAGATGTAGCATGGAATACCCAAGATAAACCAATGGAGAATCCACTATCGGCTATCGGTACAGAAGAAGAACCAATGGAAGAACAAGATTACTCTCAATTTATGGATGAAGAAATAGACACAATAGATATAGGGGATCTGGATCTTCCAGGCCTGGAAAAGGCATGCACCACCAACAATTTTGACAACATTCCAGCAGGACAACTCAAAAACTTGGAAGAGGTTTTATCAAGAGCTCAAAGGCAGAAATCTTTAGGTATCCAAATAGGTAGCTCTTGGGACCGGCGACTCATTGCCAAGGACATTAAAAAGTGAGGTAGGAAAACTGTCCTTCAAAGAACAATTAAGGTAGGGAAAATCTTAGTGGATTCAGGCAGATATGCCAAGTTAACTAAGTACTTTAGTCCTGATATCAATCTTTCTCAATGAAGTTAATTTCTTGGAATATCAGAGGGCTTAACGGTCCTCGAAAAACCCGACTACTCAAAAACATGGTAAAGAAAGAAAACCCTCAGGTTATATTCTTGCAAGAGACAAAGTGCGACACCATAGTGTTGGACAAGCTAGCCAATAAATTTTGGCCTGGAAGTCATAATACAATAGTTGATGCAAATGGAGCCTCAGGAGGTATCGCCATCATATGGGATTCCAGAGCTATGGAGCTCACTAACTTCCATGCTCACAAGAACTTTCTCCAAGCTACTTTTCACATTTTAGGAACAAACCAATATGGACTCCTAACCAATGTTTACTTCCCACAGGAAACTCACCAAAAAGAAGAGATTCTCAACTCCATTTCAGCTCTTAATCAAAACAGACCACTTCCTCTTTGGATTGCAGGTGGAGATTTTAACATGATCACAAGAATGGATGAAAGAAGAGGAGGTAGGGGCAGAAGTTCTCAAGATGGAACACTCTTGATGGACTTTATTCAAAATAACTGGCTCATTGATCTCCCCTTCAATAATGGCATTTTTACATGGAATAACAAACAGGCCGGAAGCTTCCAAATTGCATCTCGGTTGGATAGATTTCTTCTCTCAGATAATGCCATCCATCTAGGGGGGATTTTTCTACCTCTATCTTGCGCTTTACTGGCTCCGATCATTGGCCCATTTCACTCCATTGGTCTCGACCGGGGAACAATACCCGCAGACCTTTTCACTTTGAAGCCTTTTGGTTGACCCATCTTGACTTCCATCAATTCATCAGTACAGAATGGAAAAGCTTTCATCCACCTCCAGGTTCCAAAATGTTCCAATTTCAACAAAAGCTCAAGCACCTCAAAGGCAAAATCAAATATTGGAATCGAACTACAGTTGGGAATATTTTTCACGGGAAAGAAAATATCAAACAGGATATGAAGCAATTGCAACAAAAGATCATTACTCTGGGAAGATCTGATGATCTTGCTGAACAGGAAAAAACCCTTGAAAGGAAACTTATGGAAAAAGAAAAACAAGAAGAAATGTTGTGGAAGCAAAAATCAAGAATTCGGTGGCTTAAAGAGGGTGAAAAAAATACCAAATTCTTTCATAACACCACAATTCAACGCAGAATGCATAATAATATTACTCACATTCAAAATGAGCAAGGCGCTAAACTTGAAAAACATGAAGAGATCGAGGCAGAACTCCTCAATTACTTCAAGCAGGTGCACAAAGAACCAATCAGTGACCGTTCTCAGGCCATTCAAAATATCACCAGCAAAATTCCCAGACTCATATTAGATGAGCATAATCAAATGCTCCTCAAACCGGTCGATCTTCAAGAAGTGGAATCAACAGTTAAACAACTAAAAGCCGGCAAAGCCCTAGGTCCGGATGGTTTTACGTCCAATTTTTTCCATAACTTCTGGGACCTTATCAAGAATGAGGTCTGGCAGGTTGTGGAAGAGTCGCGCTCTCTTCGATGGATGTTTCTAGGAATAAATGCCACCTTCATAGCCTTGATTCCTAAGGTAGAGAATCCTTGTAAACCAGACAAATTCAGACCGATTGCTCTCTGTAATATTATTTACAAAATAATCTCAAAAATTATAGCCACCAGACTAAAGCTTTTGCTTCCTCTGATCATCTCGCTAAAACAGTCTGGATACGTGGAAGGTAGACAAATAACGAATGGGATCATCCTTACGCATGAAATAGTTCGCTCCTTGAAGATCTCCAAAAAGCCAGGTATGCTTCTTAAACTCGACCTCTCAAAAGCTTTTGACAGCCTCAGCTGGAATTACATTGAAAAGATTCTATTGGCTTTTGGTTTCAATGCTTCCTGGGTTCGCTGGATTATGAGCCTCATAACATCCTCCTTCTTCTCGGTTCTAATCATTGGCATTCCCTCTGAAACCTTTCATCCTTCCCGTGGCATCAGGAAATGGATCCCCTCTCCCCTTTCCTCTTTATCATCGCGGCGAAAGGTCTTGGGCGAAGTATCAAGCATGCTCAGCAAGCTGCTCGCCTCAAAGGTCTCTCATTCCACAATTCCCCTGCAGTTACTCACCAACAATTTATGGATGACACCATGCTTTACAGGCACCCCTCAGTCCAGGAGGCTAGGCATCTCAAATCCCTTCTAGCTGTTTTTTCAGAAGCCTTTGGCGCCTCTATTAATCAGTACAAGTCTCAAATCTTCTTTTTTCACACTCCCTCTGTTATCCAGTTAGCCATTTTACGAATCCTTAGATTCTTCTCAGCCAAACTCCCCTCCACTTATCTGGGAGCCCCCCTCATTGCCTCCAACTTGAAGCACTCCTCCTGGAAATCTCTCTTAGACACGCTGGAAGCCAAACTATCCTCTTGGACCCATAGATCGCTCAACATGGCAAGTCGTATTGTCTTGATTAAAGCCATCCTTCAGGCCATGCCCCTTTACCTTTTTTCTATTCTAGTAGCCCCGAAATGGGTTATCAAAGAACTTAAAGTTATCCAGAGGGCTTTCCTCTGGGGCAACAGTGGACTTCACCACAAATGGGCACTCGTCAAATGGGAAACTGCATGTCTTCCCAAAAAAGGAGGTGGCATTGGTTTGCGAGATCCCACTCATAGCAATGCGGTCATGGGAGCTCGAATCTGGTGGAGATGACTCTCGGGCTCTCTCACTCCATGGGCT
Organism: Pinus taeda; assembly: GCA_000404065.3. Lineage (NCBI taxonomy): Eukaryota > Viridiplantae > Streptophyta > Pinopsida > Pinales > Pinaceae > Pinus > Pinus taeda. Next base: position 117,113 of record APFE031297691.1, read on the forward strand.
ATTTTATGGACAGCCAAATACGTGGGAAACTATACTAGAGAGGAACTTATAAGAATATGAGAGATGTGCAATGGTTCAATTATTTGGAACTCGGCAAAACTTCATAGGAACCTCATTAAGCAACACAGTTTTTGGGAGGTGAAAAGCGGAGACCAGGCTCGATTTTGGGATGACTCTTGGCAACAGTCGCCCAAACTAAGAGACCTTTTCCCAAATATTGTACCCCTGGAACAGGATCTCCACCCCCCAATCAAGGTTGGAAATTTCTGGAGCATCACTGCCCACCAATACTACAGAGAATGGCACAAAGCTTCACAAATCATAGCTCATGGGACTATACAAGGACAGCAAACTCTGGACACAGAACTAGAAAAAAGGAAAATAAAATATTTTGAGGAAAAAGACGTTCTCAGATGGGGTTATGAAGAAAGAGGCACTTATTCCACCAGAGAGGCTTACAATTTACTCATTAAAGATCAATCCAGGCCCGATAAGCTATGGAGCAAGATATGGGATCCTTCTATTTGGCCGAAAATCTCCACCTTTCTTTGGCTTCTCTGCCACAAAAGGGTTCTAACTTGGGACAACCTGAGGAAAAGAAACTTCATTGGTCCTTCCATATGCTTTAATTTCAAAAAATAAGAAGATACAATCGAACACCTCTGGTATCACTGCCCGTTAGCATATAAGCTTTGGCAAAAAATAATTTTCCGTTGTTAGAAAGAGGCAGGAGCAAATGGAGACATAATGGCTACAATATGCAACTGGGACCCCCACCCCTATCAAAGCAAGTTACTTAATTTTCTTTGGAAGCTCATCCCAGGCTTTGTAACTTGGACCATTTGGAAAGAGAGAAACGACAGAATATTCAAAGATCAATTCAAATCTCTGGATGAGATATGGACAAACATAAAGCAAAACCTTGAAGAAACCATATCTTTAAAAACTTGGTACCAGGAGGATCTCCCCACTCTCCCCCAGGAACAATCAATCTGGAATAATTGGGAATTCCATAGAAAGAAAGACCAGTTAATCAAGGGAACAAGGCCCCCTAAAGGCTCACCTCTGGTGAAGTGGTCTCCTCCCCAAAAAGACCTGTATAAATTCAATTTCGATGGGGCATCCAAGGGTAACCCTAGGAACTCAGGATTCGGAGGAATTATCAGAGACCACAAAGGAAAAAATATTATAATCTTCTTGGGCTCTCATGGCTGGGATACCAACAATTCTGCTGAGTTAGAAGGTCTTTGGCAAGGGCTTCTAATAGCACAAGACAGGAACCTTTTTCCACTCATCATTGAGGGAGATTCTCAAATCCTCATTCAAATGGCTACGAGGATCCTTCAGGGATCCCCTTCTTCCAAAATTTGCAATAGTTGGAGACTGGCTCAACGACTATTGCATATTGAGCGATGGATTAGTTTTAACAGGGCGATCTCCTTCACTCACATTAGAAGAGATGGGAACAAAGTCGCGAACCTTCTTGCTAACTTGGGATTGGACTATGGTCGACCTCTTCTTGTTGGAGCTCCAACAAATCTCTTATTGGAATCCCAACTGCTTGACTTCAACAATCTGGTGCAGGAGGAAAAACCTGAGCCTGAAGGAGCACTCCCAGATCCGGGTGCCGTCCTAGCCATAAATGGAATTCATGCATATTAAACGCCCCTAGTATTGCCACTTGCTTCGCAGTGTGGAGCCCCAGATCTCATCTGATGGTGGGAAGAATGTTTTTATGGCCGTAGGCCGGAGCAGGCCGGCGCCATTAATGAAGGCCGAAGGCCGAAGCCGCCTGCTGTGGGTTATTTACATGGAGCTCCCTGTAGTTTTCTCCACTTCCTGGGTTCAGGCGTCTGATGCTCAGTTTGTTCCGCAGATAGGATGCAAAGGTGAGAATGCGTCTGGTTTCAGAGGTGAAATTCGAGCCTGTTCGGGTTTGAATTTGCAACACCTCCATTCTACCTGCGTGCTGCACAACGGAAGTCCTTCGGTGGCCTGGGGTAAGTGGTTTATTCATTGCAACATCAGTTACATTTGTTCTGTTTCTCGGTATCGATCCTCCTCTGTTTATTCTCTCGAGCCTACAGTTCATCTGAGGCATTCTTCTGGGTTTAGGATCTGTTCTTTTGGGTTTTCGATGTCTGTTAGTACCATGAAGCGTCCACGGCAACGAACCCATTCGGGTGATTGACCTGGCAGCAGCAAGCGACCCTATGCTCGTCCTCCGCCCAACCCTGTGCTCACAACCATTAACCTTTCCTCCTCTCCTGAGAATCCTCCTCCCAGCATTCCTTCTCGCTAGCCGATTCCTAACAGTGCCTTTCAGTCCACCCATTTCAAATTCGAGGGTAACCTGAATAGGCCTCGGATTTCTGCCCAGATTACCATTATCATGTCTGAAGAAGTTAACCAGGTTGCCCCTCTCTCCTGCATTGACCCCAATTCTTCTCACAGTAGTGAGTGCTCCTCTGCCAAGAATTCCATGGGTGTAAAAAGGGAGACTGAACCGGTTATCCAGGTCAATTTTCCCTCCATAATCCCTCCCCTGGTTGATGGTGATCATTTGGAAGTGGAGACCAATGCTGGAACCACCGACAAGGTGCCGAAAGGAAACGTGTTAGGTGATAAAGAGCTACTCAGTCACGACGACGCGTGTCTGGAGGCCGAGGAGACACAGGGGGAAGCTAAGAAAAATGAATAATTGGCAATGTGGTTTGTTCTTTTTGGTTCTTTGGTGGATGTGCTGGGAGCATTGCCCAGGAATTTTGGCTAGGACTCAGCTTGACAACATCAATTCCAATTTTGGGTCTCTCATCGACGCGGCGCTTGTTGGTTTCTTGGACCCAGGCTATCAGTTATGTTTCTCTGTTTATCTTCTTGTTCATCACTCTCGGTATGCTTGTAAAACCAATATAATTGGTTGTATGTCTCTGATTCTCCCCGGTTTCTACAGTAATGGGGCAGTTTTGTAATGTGAAAGGCTTACGGGCTTCTGCCCTTGCAACCGCCAACTTATGTAAAAATATTTTGATTTCCAGTTAATAGAATTAGATGTTACAGAGAAAAAAAAACACTTTATTGACAACAAATTTTGTGCTATCTCGATCTACTAAAGTGTTCTCCACCCATTCTAGTTGATTTTCATATTGTTCTACCTCAGGAATTTTGTGGTGGATATAGGGAGATAATTTGTTCTTTTGTCTTCTATTGGAGATAAAATCAAAAGGGTCATATCTCCATATGAAGCTTTGTTTTAGTTTGAGCCTTTCAAGGATTTCTTTTGCTTCCTTTCCAGCTTCCCTATTGTTACATATAAAGGGGCCAAGTTGGTCTTTTATTCTGAGTTGAGCTTTCTTCTTGGCCTTTATAAAATGTACCTTATATGAATTAATAATTTTCTTGTAGTACTATAAAGCAAACAATCTCATGGGGAGGTATCTTGGTAGTTTGTAGGGTGCTAACTCACAACCATATATTCCGATTTCAGTGTCATTTTGGTACAAGTACCAATCCCCCACCCTGTATTGTTTGGACAGCTATAAGACACTCCTGATATCTGCACTGATTCTGGGGGGAGGGCTTCCTAACAACATCTTTGCCACTGGGTGCACAAAAATATCTATGAAAACTGTATAAGTATATGGAGAGTCATACTTGTGGATTAATGGGGTCCAAAAAACTACTGATCTAGAGTTGCCTCTGGTATCAAGATTTTGAAGTGTAAATGGGAATTTATCAGCTTGATAGTATAGGAAAAAATGATATAAAACTGATGATTACTTGAATACTCTTTCATTGCAGTGGCATGATCCGGATTATCCATAGTTTTGTGTTCATTCTGTTGACGTTTCAAACCCCAAAGTGGGTCCATCATCAGGACAATTAGATAGAATATGAATGAAAGCTGATTGAGAGAAGAGTCTTTCAACCTGGGTATAAATAAACCTAGAACCCTAATTCTTATAAAGAAGTCGACATTTATATTATGATTTTTTATTTCAATTCATTAATTTTTTATTTTTTTTGTAGGCTGGGGCGGGACTCTCCGATTTACATGTCCATTAAGTACCCCTCAACGGGGGAAGGGTATCCCAAGATTTGAACCCAAGACTTCCGGTTCGGTGAGACTTCATTTCCACGGCCATTGCCGCTTGAGCTACCCCATGTGGACTCAATTCATTATTATTTTATTTCTATA
>APFE031297696.1:18015-32288 GCA_000404065.3 Pinus taeda
ATATCATAATTTAATATTATTGTTCAAATATAGTCGTTACTTGAAATTATGGTTTCTACATTGCTCTCTATTTAAGCCTTTGTCATGGTCTACCTCTCCATTTGGTCCTGATGATGAACCACACTTGTTGGTTTGAAACACATCGACCAAAAATTTCTCTTGCGTGATTTCTACCAAAAGACTTTGCTTAATTCATTATGGATTATAGAAGCCTATATACGAAATTTTTCTATATAGTTATTCTTTAGCATCTAAATTTGTGGGACAAGGGAGCTATCATCTTTAGATAATCGAATAGAAACAAAATGAGTTTAAGATCAGCCATTGAATGATAGAGACAGGACATGTTTTTTAATCCCATGTTAAATCATTCACAACAACTCTTCCTAATATTTTGTCTTTAGAAAGTTTGGAAAGGTAGAAATGGAGAATCTTAAGGAATGAATAGATGAGCATAGATCAAATCTGGGACAAAATAAGCATAACATATGGGATGCCTTGTTGATAATTGTTGGTTTTAGTACTTGTTTGACTAATGATCCAACATCAATTATCAATCTGGGGTTTGTAGACTTCGAGGTGTAGCACTAGAAATGCCCGAGAAAGACCTTGAAAATCTACAAATCAAATCCCTAATATAACTTGTTCATCAACACCATTCTAGGTTCCTACAAACAATAATCAAATTCCTGGTCTAGTTCCTGCAAATCACTCTGGAAATTTATTATAAACAAACTAATTATTAATCAACTGTGGAATTGATCATTAACCTCTTAACTAACTGAGAAAACCAAACATAAAGGTTGTCTTAGCAAACTTCAGAATTTAAAGAAGAAAACCCTAAACAATATAAGCACTTCTTATGTCGGACGGAGTACTCAAATCAAAATGAATGATAAAATGTGGATAAAATCCTATTTGAGAATCATGCACTCTTGTTCTATCACCACACAATTCTATTTAAAATCAAAACAAATTCAAGAATGGAGTCAAATATGCCTAAGGTATTGTTAACTCAACCAGATGCATTAACTAGAAAGATAGACATTGTATGCATAAATAGAAAATATCCCCTCTCAAACTTACAAGCACATTCCAAAAAATAACCCAATTCAATCAAGAATAAATGTTGGAAACTTTATATTACCAATGTTCATGCAAAGAAGACATGAGAGGTAGAGTACTTTGTAACCCTAAAGATGCAAATCAATAACCTGTAATCAACTATTCAAAACAAGGGCAAGGGTGTATAGTTAAAATGATTAAAGTCTCCTTCTTCCAATAGTCCTTTCTGCAATCATTGTTCATCAAATTTTATAAGTGCATTCTTCACATAAATATAAATCATAGTTTAAAATGATTAAACATACATGCTCTATAAATCAAATCAACAACAGTGATTAAATATGTGAGTTTGGTGAATCGAACAACCATACAAATTAAATATGCAGACTTTATTTCATATCAATATAAAATAAATCAAATAATATCACAGGGTTTGCATTTAAAGCTCAATTAAATTGGTGGTTCCATATCACACTTTTACTCCTTGCAACTAAGCTTATTACTTATTAACAAGCTTCAAATCCAATGAATATGAATCAGCTGCAATACTTTCAAAACTAAATAGGCTTATTAACTCATTTAATGATAGTTGAAGATCTTGTTATATCATGTCCAACCTAGGTTACAATTTAAACAAAAGGTTTCAACTACCCAAGGAATTGTAGATTTTCCACGAAATTATGATTTGTTGTTATGAACAATATGAAATAGAAATTTATTTTCACACAAACTTAGAATTTCTCTACTCTAATTGTAGCATAATATGACAGAAATAATTGCACACAATCACACAATAAAACACACAATTTCTAGGGAACCAAAACAGGGAAAAAGCGTCACTTTCTTGAGAATTTTATTGAAGAAAATTAGAGAAATAGATCTCTTACAGCACACTTGCTTCACTAAAGAATACAATGAAATATTAGTTTTACATCAGGAAAGGAACAATCCTTACAAGAATACTAATATTTACTCCCAAACCCATTCACACTAGTAGCCCAAAATCCTTGTATTATTTCTCCTAAAAAAACCCATGCAAATCAGCTCCTATTATATAGGGGTATTCCCTATTTTTATGTGCACTTCCTTGGGAATTTCCTCACTCTCCAGTAATTTGCATAAGAACCCTTGGATTGTTATCTTCACAAGCCTGTGCTCAACAACACAATGATGATGCAATTGTGTGCCTTCGATCTCCTTATAATTAAATTGATTTGGCTATTGTTAGTTAGTTTTCTAAATTAGGAATTGAACTGGAGATTTTCTTGTTAACAAAAGTCAACACAAGTTGTTAACTAGATCCTCCTAATATTTAGGAGGGTAATTTCACTTAAGCTTTCAATTCCCAATTTAACTTACACTAGAGTACAGATAACTCGTCCTCCACAAAAGCGCACTAGTCAAACTTCTTCTTGAACTTGTCCTCATCACCGGAACTCAAACATGACTAAGAAGATCTCCAAATTGATTCCTTGAATTAAAGTACAAATCAAGGAATCCATTCATATGCTACTTTTCAACACTCCCTCTTAGCAAGGAAGGAGTTTTCACAACTCCCAACTTATCTCTATGATGAACAAAACTTCTTCTTTCCAATGCCTTGGTCAATATGTTTGTTGTCTGCTCCCCTATTGGAATGTATGGTACCTTGACTATCCCCTTCTGCACACAATCTCTAAGATGGTGATACCAAATCTTGATATGCTTTGAACGATCATGAAACACTGGATTCTTAGAGAGTTTAATGAAACTCTGGTTATCATAATGTATCATGGTAGGCTCCATCCCCTATCTAAAAAGTACCACAAGTAACTTCCTCATCCAAATAGACTCATAAGCTATCTAACTAGCATCCATGTACTCGACCTCTGTTGAACTGATTGCAATTAATATTTTATTCTTGATGTACCAAGAAACTTTGACTAATCCATTGTTGAAGATGCCACCTGAAATACTCTTCCTTTTTGTGGAGCTCCCTACACAATATTCATTTATGAAGCCCTCAAGCCTCATTCCATCAACCTATCTATACCACAATCTATAGTTTGTTGTTCCTTTGAGATATCTAAACACATGCTTTGAAACAACCCCATGCACTCTAGTTGGTTCCGCCATAAATTGACTCAACGGGTTGGCTACAACATAAATATCAGGTTGTGTGTTGACCAAGTACATCAATGGCCTAATGAGTTGCCTGTATACTATAGGATCCACTTTCTCTCCTCTGCCAGCATCCAACTTCCTCCATTTTTTTTATGGTCCAACCCTAACCCCTTTATTTATATAATAAGCCCAAGGGGGCTAGTTAGAGTCATAGTTAGTTAGTTGAGCCAATAAAACCCATAAGGGGTTATCCGAATTAATAATAATTGTAAGTTTTTGACCCGAATTATAGAAAAGGGACCAAACTTAGTTATAAAAGGGTCATAGTTAATAAATAAAGTGGATAACCCATATTATGCAAGGGACCACTAGTAGTTAGGGTTTTGGATGTCATAAAGCTATATATAGTCGTAGATAGCAAGGGAAGGATCATCGAGTCTTATTGTAATTGAGCTATGCTCTTTTGGAGGTTACCCCCTCGAAGAGGTAAGTGAACATTGTATTCTGCTTTTGAATAATAAAATATCTTTGCAGATAATCTCATTTCTTGTGATATTTCTGTGTTTCAGGCCATATTGTTTCATAATTCTCATATTCTTGTAGGTAAAGTGCATAACATATTTTGACTAGAGGTGTGGCCATGGGCCTATAATCCTGCATATGAAATATCTGGAGAATATTTGTTGTGTACCTTCCCTATCCCATAGAGATCTCACCATCACCATACCAAACCTCCAAGCCAAGGACATAATGCATAAGCCCCATATCCTTCATCTCAAACTCCCTTTCAAGGTCCTCCTTGCAATCCTAGAGCAAGTTATCATATCCATTTAATATAAGGTCGTCGACATATAGAACTAGAATGAGAATAAGCCCTCCAACCATGATGTAGTACAAGTTGGGATCTCCCTCACTCTTAGTGAAGCCCAATCCTCGAAAAGTTGTCAATATGAGTGTACCATTCTCTCATAGCCTTATTGAGCCCATAAAGATCTCCCTTCAACCTGCACACATGTGTGCCTTTGTTTAACTGCTCGAACCCCTCTATAAGTTCTATATATATCTCCTCCAACAAATCCATTGAGGAAGGTTGTCTTCATGTCCATCTGGTGGATATTCCACCCCATCTGTACTAAAAATGCCAAAATTGTCCTAATGGATGAATATAGTGCTACTAGGGAAAAATTCTCCTCATAGTCTATGCCCTCAATCTGTTATAAGCTCTTGGAAAAAAATTGGTCTTGAACTTCTCCATGTTCCCATCTGCTCCATGATTCTTCTTATACACCCACTTAGATCCAACTATTAATTTCCCCTCAGGTCATGGAACAACCTCCCAGACATAATTCTTCATGAAAGAGGAATACTCCTTTAGCATAGCATCTTTCCAAACCTATTGAGAATTTTCCTCTTCGTAATAAGAAGGCTTAGTGTCTACCAACTCTATCATCAGTGCCACATAACCTGTGTACCTCTGTGGTTATTTACTCTACCTAAACATGGTCTTGGGAGTCTCAACCTTCTCTTGAGCCTCTTGGATCAACCCATTTGGTTGTCTTCCTCCCTGTTATGGGTGGATTTGGTTGATCTATCTTCTCTTAGCCTGAATTTTCCTCCTCAAACTACTGCAGATCTTGTTGTGCGAACCTCTTACCATTGTTTGTGGTTATTTACTCTACCTAAACATGGTCTTGGGAGCCTCGACCTTCTCTTAAGCCTCTTGGACTGACCCACTTGGTCATCTTCCTCCTTGTTATGGGTGGATTTGGCTGATATATCTTCTCTCAACTTGATTTTCCTCCTCAACCTACTACAAATCTTGTTGTGCGACCCTCTTGCCACTGGATTGTGGTTGTGGTTGACTCAGAGGTGTTGGTTATGACTTTTGTTTAGAGGCAAGTAGCTCCTCCTCAAGTACTGCAATATTCTCACGCTCTAAGGAGACTCTCAGAGCCTGATCCTCCTAGAATCTCACATCTCGCCTAAGAACTGTCTTCTTCAATCTTAGAAGATACACCCTGTATTCCTAAGATGTCTCACTATATGCCACATAGATACCCTTATTTTTTGTGGCATCCAACTTCTTCCTATTATCTTTGGACACATGAAAGTAGAACTTTGTACCAAAGATATGGAAGTGTGAAACATTAGGCTTCTTGCCTATGAAAGCCTCCTCTGGTGTTACTCAGCAACCTATGTGGATTCCTGTTCTGTCGAAATATTGCAGTGTTGCATGCTTCTTCCCACAAGAATCTAGGTAGATTTTGATCATGCAACATAACTCTAGTTGCTCCAACAATACTCATGTTCTTCCTCTCAGCCACCCCATTCTGCTGATGGTTATGTGGTGTTATCAACTCTCTCCTAATACCTTCTTTTGCATAGAAATACTTAAAGGAATTGGAGATATATTGTCCACCATTGTCACTTCTCACCACCTTGATTTTCTTCCCAGTATGCTTCTATACTAGGGCCTTAAACTCCATGAACTTGTCTAGGACCTCATCTTTCTTTTCATAAAATAAATCCAAGTTTTCCAAGAAAAATCATCAATGAAATTAACATAATACTTTTGCCTCATCAATGATAGAGAAGAGAATGTCACACACATATCTGAATACACCAGCTCCAAAATTCCTTTTGCTCTTCTATCCTCACCATAGAAGGAAGACTTGGCATGCTTGCCAAGCATGCACCCCTTGCACATTCCACCCTTGTCAAGGCTTCCTACTAGTAATATTGTGGAAATCTGCGAAAGATCTTCAGTGCCCCATGATGCAACTGTCCCATGCACCTGTGTCAAAGTTCCCCTACATATGCACATATTTCCTTGTTGTTTAAGACCACATTAGTCTCTACATGAAACTTATAGATATTTTTTACCCTCATACCTATCTTCTTCTTACATATAGAAGCAAGTGCTCGAGGTAAGCCTTACCTATATTCAAGGTAACATCATATCATTTATCCTCAAGGATGGCTAATGAAACCAAGTTCTTCTTCAACCCTAGAACATAGAGAAAATATTTGAGATGAAGAGTATTACCTGACTCCTTCTCAAAGTTGATAGTACCAACCCTCTTGGTAGCATACTTTCCATTATGTCCAAGCTTGATATGCACATGCATGTCCTTCTCATCCATCTAGCTGGAGTACTTGATTTCCAGCCATATGGAAAGAGGCTCCTAAATCAATGTACCACATACTACTCCCTACTGAGCTTTCCATGCAAGATATCAATGAGAATTCCTTCTCAAACTTAGATTCAAACTCATCTACCTCAGTTGATGCAACTACATGCTCCTTATTCAACCCCTTCTTCTTCTAATCAGGACACTTGGAAGCATAGTGTCAAAAAGTATGGCAATGGAAACATTTGATCTTGCTCAAATTTGTTTTCATCTTGTCACCCTTTTGACTGTTTTCACTCTTCTCTCTGCCTTTACCTGCAAGAGAAATATTCTTCTCAACCTTGGAACCCTTGCCACTACTGCTAGAAGCCTTAATTAGCCTGAGTCTTAGCTCATCCTGGATGAATTCACTCCATAGGTGTTCCCAATCTGACAATTTATCTCATCCAATAATACTCTAAACAAAAGTAAACCCATTTAGAGCCACATGCACTAGCTTTTTGTCCATGGGTTTCTCTCCAACGATTGTTAGCTCATCATGAACTTCCTAGATTCTAGTGAGATAAGTAGTTACACTCTCACCCTCCTACATCTTGATTGTCTCAACTTCTCTTTGAGGACCATATTTTGATTCTCTGAAGAGTTCTGTTAGAGATTGACTAAGGCATCCCACATGTCCTTAGGTTTATATTTACCTATAACATGTGGAACTACATGATCTTGAAGTCCATCCAAGATTATTCTCTTTGTCTTCACCATCTATCTTTGGAAGAGCCTCAACTCATCTAGATCTGAAGGTTCTGCAACATCTTTCTCAGCAAATTATTTCAGCCCAAACTCGTCCAATAAAAACAATATGCAAACCTTCCAAACACTAAAATTTGAAGAGTCATCCAGTCTATCCTTCTCTTGCAATCCCAATCCTGTGTGAGTTGTCATCTTTTAAGACTATGTGCTAATTGATTTTTGTTCATAGTTATGATACCATGTAGATTTTTGGCATGGAATTTTAATCTACTATTATGAACAATCTGAAATAGAAATTTATTTCACAAAAACTCATAATTACTCTACTCTAATTGCAACAAATTAGGACGAAAATAATTGCACACAGTCACATAATAAAACACACAATTTATAGGGAACCAAAATAGGGGAAATCCTTGCTTGCTTGAGAATTTTATTGAAGAAAATTATAACAATTGATCTATTACAAAACACTTGCTTCACTAGAGAATACAATGAACTCTCAACCTCACACCAGACAAGAAAAAATCCTTACAAGAATACTGATTTTTTCTCCCAAACTCGTGCACACTAGCAACCCAAAATATTTTCACTATTTCTCCTAAAAAATCCACACAAACAAGCTTTTCTTAAATAGGGGTATTCCCTATTTTTATGCGCACTTCCTTGGGAATTTCCTTTCTCTACAATAACTCGCACAAGAACCCTTGGCTCGTTCTCTTCACAAGCTCATGCTTAACAACACAATGATGATGCAATTGTGTGCCTTCGATATCCTTATAAGAAATTTGATTTGGCTATTGCTAGTGATTTTTCTAAATTATGACTTGAACTGGATCTTTTCTAGTTAACAAAAGTCAACATAAGTTGTTAACTGGATCCTCCTAAATTTTAGGAGGCTAACTCCACTTGAGTTTTCAATTCCCAATTTAGCTCACACTAGAGGACATATAACTCGTCCTCCACAAACTCGCACTAGTCAAATTTCTTCTTAAACTCATCCTCATCACAGGAACTTGTACTTGACTAAGACGATCTCGAAATTGATTCCTTGAATTAAGGCACAAATCAAGGAATCCATTCCTACGCTAATTTTCAACAGGATCTGATATACATGTACTATGATAGAGGATTGTAGGGTTTGATAGATCTCTGTCTCTTGTGTCAATATTCAATCAAGAGATGTAGATATATATATCTCACTTTATGACACATATGTATCACCACTTCATCAAAATACCACATATCATTAACAAAATTGAGACCGTAAGGAAAAAATCGCATCAAAGTGTTGGAAAAATAAGTCACATCTAAGAAAATGAAAAAGTGTTATTATAGCTTATGTTTTTCATTCACACATTCGAATATACAATATTCTCAAAAAGAATTATCATGCTCATCATCACAATCTTCTAGATCTAAATGTCAAACAAGCATAAGTTGAAGTGTTGTGTGAATATCAAATAGGTAGTGCACAAAACTTACACAACATGACAAATAGGTCTGTAAACAAACCACACAAATTAATACACCATAATGTAAAAGAACACACACCACTCAATAGATAAACAAACCACTCAAATAAATAAATGAACAAGAGAGGTGTCAAGTTGGTTTTGTTGGGCCCTAACCAACTAGCTTGCATCCTATATAAGTAACTTAAATCACAAAGTAAATATAATCATCAAACACATCATGAAATGAAGATAGAAGCTAGCATTAGAGGCTTGTATTAAAATTACTCAATATTTGTTACATCAAAAGCTAATGTCTCAAATCTAGCTAATAAAAGGAGTGACACCAAAACACTAGACTAGCAGTATGATGATACTATAGTATCACTAGCTAGGCATAGGGTCGTAGCTTGATTTATATAGAGTTTACAATGCATATCGAGTTGTAAATAGACCAATCTAATACAAAACAAAATAGATGAAATATAATAAAAAAAATTAGTCGATAAAAGTCTAGTGTAGTCACAATCTAAACAGAGGAATCACAAATTTGATGTGTGAATAACTTTAGCAAATAATTCCTCCATCTTCGGCTTGGAACTAACTGTAGTCAAGGTAGGCACACTTTGATTTCAAAATATCTTTGACAGATGTATACCATAGTAATTAACCACCGGCCCTCATGGAATATTTTAATGACCAAAGCAACCTACATGTTCATTTCCTCAGTACAATATTTCTATAGATAGTACAAGAACTGCAAAACCCTAGTTAGTGACTTATTAACAATCATAAACCTTGGAAAATACACATAAGCAAAGGAATTTGATTAAAAATAAACATTTACCTTCTTACTTTTAAATAAAATACAAATTGAGCTCAAATCTTCATAATTGCATCAAAATGGATGTGGAAGTGCTTGGTAAAGGTTCAAAATTGGTGAAATAAGGGAACATACTAGGGTAGCATAAGGAAAAAAATAGAGCAATTTGTGGTCCTGACAATAAAATCAACCCTCACAATGTTGACCCCTTTTCCAAAAGGTTTTATTAAAATGAACTTTGATGGAGCCTCCAAAGGCAACTTAGGTACCACAAGATTCAAAGGAGTGTTCTAGAGGGATGAAGGAGAAATAATATGGATATATGTGGGTTACATGGGCATATAAATCAATAATGTTACCAAGTTATATGTTTTACAATACATGCTTCAAATAATTACATGAAAAGGTTTCTCAAAAAGAGTGGTAGAAGGAGAATCTCGAGTCATCATCTAGATGTTAAAAAGAATTCAACAAGGATAAACCTTAGGGACATTTTCCAAAAGTTAGAGCCTAGAAGGTGGTTTAGAGGAACAAAAGACCATCCTACCTCAATATTTCGTCATTGTCCCTTCCCATATAAGGAGAAATGCCAACAATGTCATAGACATGCTTGCTAATGAAGGAATCACTTCAAATTAGGAGGTGTTGGAGAATACATGGAATCTAGCTAAAGAAATATCTTGGATCACAAACTATTTTTTATAAATGTTCCTCTATCAATATATTTATATCCTTATATTTGTTTTTTGCTAAGTGTTGTCCTTCATATCATCCCTTGGCTATTTTTAAATTGTGAAAAAAAGAACATATGAAACTTCTCTTCTTAAATTTTTTTTGCACGATACACTTCCATAATATCCCTCAACATTAAGAAAATTTTCAATATAAAATGTGAAGGATATACATCCTCCATCATTTGAGATTCTATAATCATCTAGTTTTTTTCATGAAATGTTTGTGAAATGTGGAACATAATGAACCAAACTAATCCATGATATCTTGCAAAGTCTCACTCCTTTTCATTTCCACAACCCTCACTTTTCCCTCCACATTCCTCAAATTCTACTCACATAACTCTTTAATTCTTAGTCTCTTTTTCCTTGCAACATTGAAAACCTTAAATCAAACCAAGAAATAGTTCCATATCATGCATTCCTCATGAAGAATCATCTTCAAAATGACTAAAGTTTCACTATGTTATGGATTGGATCATTATATAACCTTTCATCCATCTTGATGATTTTAGAGTCGAAAAAGGAATTGGCTTACAAAAGCAGTTTTGGCAGTGGAATAAAGTTTGGAGAATTGGGTTTTAGATAATTCTAGGGATATTTTGAGGCATTAAATGACATTTTTAGAGGGTGATATTGCCACTTATGTGTGACACTGTTTTACGCATATATACCTTTCTGTAAATCCATGAAATATGTCAATTAGAGTTCATGTAACACCCCAAATCAACCTTGGGATTGTAAATAACATGTACATACAAAACTTGGCTAGTGAGTCAGTACATATTGATTAGGTTGTTGAGCTGAGAATTACTTTTGGGGGCCATCATTCCCATCTGCATGTATATGTAAATGTTTTGGGGCCAGAGTACCCGTGTGGATATGTTTTTATTTGTTTTGAGGCTAGAAAGCCTAGTATTGTAAATATGATATTCCATGCATGCTAATAAATAAATTGTTGTTGCAAACTGAATAAGACGAAAAGTGTATGGGGGGATAAGACTCCATGTGCATTATAAGGGAGTTTCCTATGACTTAAATTTTATTAAAGTGCATATTTTTATAACAGAAGTGAATCAAGTGACTTTATGGGGTGTCAAGTTTACATATAATGACATGCACATAAAAATAAGGACATTGATACTATGGAGCAGATTACCTAATGGTCTAATAGGAACTCCTAGATCCACAATTATCTGGACATCCCTGGCTAGCTAAGTTAAACACCTTTGAGGTAGTCGCACTACCCAAGGGACTACAAATGCAGAGAAGGGGAGGCACTCCTTGGGTGTGCAGCTAATGGAACATGTGTGCCTCTAGGTTCAATGTTTCTAGGGTTTGGTGTGAGCGCATGGATGGTACCTAAATACCCATGAGGATGTCAAGAACTCTTGGAACCACCATGCTCTATACATCCCTAGTCACCCGAGTTAGACACCCTGGAGGTAGTGGTATAGCCTGGGATTGTAGGTGTAGAGAAGGGGTGCACAATTGAGTGTGGGGTTGATGGGGGATGTGAACCAATAAGTTTGAGTATACAAAGGTTTAGTACCTTGGATATTTGTATTTATGGTATTGGACATTTACCTGGTTTCAAGTGAGCTTTTCCCTAATGGATTCGAAGCCCCAGCCTAGGGTTGACCCACTATTTAGAGGAAATAAGTAGCATGTTCTATGGCTAGGAGGAACATTTGTGGTCTGCAGCTAGTTGGTGACAATAAAAGATAACTATTTACTTTCATGACAATATATTTCTAATGCAATAATCTATTTCTTTATATGACATGCATATGAATTTCAATTTATGGTTTTCATTTATGCAAATATATTCTTGTACATGAGTTATTACATTTTAAAGTGCATCCATACAAGCATAGCACCCATAAAAAAATTAAAAAGAAAAAGAAAATTCCTAGGAAATCGAGTTATAATGATAATAGGCACATAAATATGCCTTAACAAGTGGCCATGGAACATTATAGTTCAGATGAAAAATTTATCCCTCTTGGAAGTTGCTTTATCATGCTTGACTACCATAATTCAAGAGGATGTCACATCAAGCTTCGTTACTCATGGAAAAGGGCTCGTGAGGTTGGGAATATGATCCAGATTGGATCATTATATTATTTTCCATCCATATTGAAGCTTTCATAGTGGAAAAAGTGGAGGAATGTTAGGTCCCTATAATACTAGTGATTCCCCCATTACTATTGTCATTGTAGCCCTTATTGTTATTGTTGTGCCCTTTATTGTTATTATTGTTCCCCACATAAGCCCACCATATTTATTTTTGTGCCCTTATATTATTATTATTAGGTCAACTTGGGTTATATTGTGACCCCTTAGACTCCTATATATAGAAGGGAGGTTTTGTCATTTGTATCATCCAAGAATTGTTCATTTCTGTAATGTAAAGGAGATTTCCCCCTCAAAGAGACTAATTTCTAGGTCATTGATCCATCTTTTCTATCTTTTTGTGAGATGGTTTCATAACATTTGGTATCAAAGCTTTGGATTCTAGGGTTTCGTTGCTCCAAATAGGTCATCGTGGCATTTTCTCTATAACTTTTTTTTCTCTGACATTTCAGAAGCTAAAAAAAAACCCATTTGAGCTGAAATCACTCTGAACATCGAGTCTGAATTTCAGGTATTTTCTCGCTATATGTTCGGAGAGATGATCCAAGGAAGTTAGGGATTTTTCAAGGTTCCGAATTATATCTTAAACAAGTGACCTGGGGAAAATCATCATAACTTTTTTTCTGAGCATCAGATTGAAAGTTCGTAAGAAGTTATAGAAAGGGGACAACCTGTAGTTTTTTGTGTATTGATTTCAGGTCCTAGGTCGAAACAGTGACACGTGTCACTTTGTACAAGTTGGCTCTACTGAACTAGTATATAATCAGGTTATCGTGGGAGATTTGGCATAACTCTTCCTTGGAGAATCCAATCTTGATCAAACTTGCAGGGTTAGAAAGAGGAATCAGATAGATATCATAGGAAGCAATTTTAGACCTTGGAGATCCTAAATTTAAGAGATACAACAGATTCAATATCGAACTCCTACAAAGTGAAAAAAGGTGTGTAGGTTTTTTAAATTTTTGCATAAGTTTGGTTTGAAAAATTAGTTTGAAGGAATTCAAAGGGAAGTGTGAAGCATTATTATCATTAATTTATGCCCCAAATAAAGAAAATGGAGACACCTAGTAAGAAACCTAAAATCTCTAGCATGACTCATGAAGAAGAGGAAGAAATGCAACATGATATATCAAAATTACAAGACCAAGTGCAACAAATTCACTCTCACAAAAAGTAACAGAAGATAAGATGGATGGTTTAAAGAAGTTAATATGAATGATGTGGAAGCTAGGATGAATGACATGGAAGCTAAGATGGATGGTGTGGAAGCTAATATGGATGGTTTAAAGAAATGCATGGAAGCTAAGATGGAATACTTGACAAAGTTTCTACAAGAAATGTTTGCTAATGGTGAAAGGGTAGTAAAGGAAACTCATGATGAGAACAAAATAAATGTTAATCATGATTTCATAGACTCTAACATTGGATCGAAGACCCATCATGTTCCAAAGAACGATATGAGGAAGTTTGATGGCAAGGATCCCGTAACATGGATACTACAGATGGAGAAATATTTCGATCTCCATAATGTGAAAAACACACAAAAGGTACGCATTGCAACTTTATATTTGGAACCAAATTAGTTTTTATGGTATCGATGGATTTACTCTCATAAAAAAATTGTCACTTGGGCAATTTTTACGGATGAAATGATAGCACATTATGAGGATACAAAAAGCAACATTTTTTTAGTCAATTGATAAATCTCAAACAAAAGGGTTCAATGATGGAGCACATTGAGGACTTCCAAAAATTTAATATAACGGTAAAAGATATTCCAGAGGGGCATAGGATTGATGTGTTCATAGGGACGTTAAAGGATAACATCCAATATGATGTTAACCTTTGGGAACCTGATTCATTGGAGAAGGCATTCAGGTTGGCAAGGAAAATGGAAATAAAAATTATGGCCAAAAGGAAGTCTACCACTCACAATTATAAAGATGGAAGTGTTCTTGTCCCTATCCTTCCACAACCTACAAGGTTAACACCACAAAAATTGGAAGAAAAAAGAGCAAAAGTGCTTTGTTACAGTTGTGATAGAAAATACACTAAAGGTCATAAGTGTGTTGAGAAGAAATTA
>APFE031297705.1:3999-21068 GCA_000404065.3 Pinus taeda
CATTTTCATCTTCGCCTTGCAAACATGCATCCTAGCCCAATAACCTGTGATGACCGCCCTTTCCACCCTTATGAGGCCTCCTCTGTACCTCAACCTCTGTAGATGATGAATGGTCATCACCTTGCTCATAGTCATAAGTCTCGGTATTTGGCATGGTTTTGGGGCAAGATGGGCAAACTGAAGGACAAATTGGACTGCTGCCTCTGCGTGCAAAAGTACTGAACTCTATGCTGTTTCAAGGGGGAAAAGCATGAGGGGAATGTTAGGGGAGGGAACTTCTTCACAAGGAATGGGAATATATGAAAATAACAGGGAATTTTCAAGGGAAACTTTACACATTGTCATGCATATAGGAACAATTTTAACATTGGGAAATCATTTGCCAAGAACATCTCATATGGGACAAAACATGTATGATAATAAACATGGAAGGGGCATACATGAATCAATAGGGACATAGGGACACCATACACCAAATTCATTGAGGAGTTCATGCGTGTTATAAGGCAGATTCTGCTCTTTTTGTTCTTTAAGGGTTACATGCACATTAAGGAGTACACACTCATCATTTTCACATGAAGGGAAAGTGTTTCATGTATAAGGGGGTGTCAAGGATATATAGAGGTTTGTACATGCTTTTAAATATACAGCACATTAAATTTACATGACTCTCTTCAGTCTTTACAATGTATCAATTCTTTTTGTTTTAGTTTTTTGCATGTGTATGGTAGAGGGAATTAGGGTTTGAGTGCTTGTGAGAGGGGTAAGGTTTATAACATAGGGATGGGGGTAGGGCAACATTTATGTGCAAATGAAATAGGACAGAGATGCAAACATGATTATTAATGAAAGAGTGGAAAAAGGAAGGGATCAATGGGACAATAAACACTTGAAACAGTCACAAAACCCTAGCATTTTACAAACATTAGCAACGGCCATATTAATCCATTCACTTGCAACTTTAAATGATAAAACCATGACACACATCATTATTTTCACCATCCATATCATCATTCATGAATTGAGTGCCTACCTCGATCAATTTAGCAAGCAAGAGGGCAATTTAGTCGATTTGGAGTGGTTCTGTAGAAGACAGCTTGAGTGGTCGCGCCCCTGCTCTGAGTGGTCGCGCACTGAACCTGAGTGGTCGCGCACATGCACAGCCTTGTTTGAGGGCCTTCCTGGTGTTGGAATCGGGCGCATGATGGCTCGTTGGAAAGGTATTTGAGTCTAATTTCCAACCCAAGTAGAATTTTTCAATTTGGAGTTGATTTGACCTGTCAAAAGTCAATTATCCCAAGACTGGTCAAAAAGTGCCAAATGAGGCTACCTGAAAGAAGAGTGTTGTTACAGTCAACTTTTGAATGCCTTCCTCAACCCCAAATTGAGCTCATGATATCTCATTGGAAATATATTTGTGTCTAGTTATCATTTTACCCATCAAGAAAATCATTTGGCCAACCAAGCTAGGAGAAAACTTGATTTTCCCAAGGTAACTTGCAGAGGTGTCTTTGATTCTCCTGAGGCAACAATATTCTTGACATTTTTCTCAAATCATGACACCTGTGCAAAAAGTGAATGAGGTATTTCTTCCTTGGCATGTTTTGGACAAAATCCTCTCTCAGTTTCCAAAAATTCATCTTTGATTTCTCTGAAGAATCATTTGAGTGCGACTTGTCCCGATGTGTGAAACAAGGAATTCTGTCGAAATGAAGCGAGATGAAGGGGATAGGGGGCTTCTAAATTCTTGGGGAAATTTATGGGAGTGGGGAGGGATTTTAGGAAGTAGGGGAAAGTTGAATCTCAGAGATTGAGTGAGGGGAAGTGATCAAAAAGGGCAAAACACAGGCCCAACCTAGAAAATTGCCAAGTTGTAGCTAGAAACTAGGGTTTGTGAAAAAATGAGGAATTTGGCAGATCTAAGGGATGGGAAGTGTTTTATAAGGTACTTTAAGGATAGGGGAAGGTGTATGAACATCAGGATATGAGTTTTTCTGATGATTTGGCCACCCAAGAGAAATTGCCTTCAAAACCCTAGGAGAGGGAAATGAGCTTGCCTAGGCACAACTGAAGCATGGATAAGCTATAAAATGACCCTATGGAACTTGACATGATAATGAAAACCCTATGAATGATGATAGGCTCAGCTGAATGATGACATGGACTGACATTTGGGAAAACCCTAGACCTAATGCCTAGTGACCAAATTTTGCTTGAAGACTCATTGAAATGACAAAATTTGGCTTTGACACTTCAAAATCACTTTGTAAGAGCATGTTTGATCACTGGAGGAAGGCTATAAAGACTGACACTAACACTTCCCACTGATTCCCCTATTGAATTTAATGTCATATATTCTAGATTATGGAAGGGAGTGAATTCAGGAGCTTACCCTATTACCATAGAGAATTTACCTTGGGAATAAATTCCAATCCAAAGACCATAAGAGGAACACTATATAGTTGGAAGTTGTTCTAGGTTCATTGTTGAAGCTCATGACCAATATTGAGAGAGAGAACTTAGAATTTCCCTTAAACATCCTTGCCAATCTGGAGAGTGGATAATGGAGTCCAATATTGAGGAGTTTCTCTCTTGCCTCTCACTAGATCCTTTATGCCTCCAAGAGAGTAGTCACCAAGTTGTGGAAGACTTGCATAACATACCAAGAAAGTATATGCCAACAATTTTTAATGAGTTAGAGAACCATGAACATGTGGACTATATTGAATTATGGTTCTAAACAATCATTGACATACAACCTTCCTCCATCATTCGAAATCTCTTGGTACCATATCAGTTAAAGAAACTCGTTTCTCACACTTTGGTATATGTTAAAGCTTACTTTTTAAATCTGATTATTAGTATATTTAGTATTTTGTTACGCACATACTTGCATTGGAAGTATTCCTACTCTTGAGGGAGATCTTCCTCTCTTTAAATTAGCGTAGGCTAGTATAGAAGCAATAAATAAAAATTCCATTTGAAATAAAAATATTGCAACAACACTCTTGAGACTGCAACTCCCCAAGGCACAATGATTGTAATTTCCATTATCAATATTAAACACTCGTATCATTAATATTTTCAGGTGTGATCCATTTTTAATGCCTCATTATTTTGTGAAGTGACTATAATTGATTGGATGTTCCTTTTCATGTTGTTTGGCTGAGATCATTCATTGAGTTAGTCAGGAGAATTTTTCATGCTTAATACTTCCCATTCATAAGCTTAGAATCCTAATCTTGGTCTAGTCGCTCTAACAAGATGTTATCCAATATATATTTTCATGTTTCTAATAGAAGGTATTGTTGGAAAGCCTCATATGATGGACCACTACTATAGAACCTCAATGGGATTTCATGAGAACCCTAACATGACTAACTAGAGGAACATTTCAGTTATGATCTAGGATGCTTTCTTATAAATTAAATAGCCAAAAATTAAGATTATTGTAGATGATGTCACCCTTGGGATAAATATAAATAATTAATTATGTGCCTCGAAAATATAAAATTCTCTTGTACCCGATGATTTTCTTACACTCTAAAATTTGTTAATGAAAAACGTACATTATTTCAAATCTTTTGAGTGATATATAATAATAAAAAGGAAATATAAGAAAACCCGTCAGGGTAGTGGACAGGCTTGCTAGTAGTGGGGCTATGCTTGTATGGTAGCAAGGCAAGCCCGTTGGGGTATTGAATAACCTTGTTGGCAGTAGGGCTATGCATGGTAAGAGAGATAGAGGACACACATTGGAACACTTAAAAATTCATTTCAAGCAAAAACCCTGGGTCACATTCTAAAGCAATTATCCTTAAAATTGAAGCTAGGAAATGAAATTCATATCTTTTGGAGAATGACTTTAAGATCCTTGTAGTATTGTGTTTTGGAGTTATATTTTAGAAATAAGGAGTTTTTCATGAAAGTGGGACCCTTAGTGTAGGCGATCAACTTTGATCGAACAAGAGAAGCTTCAGTTATATGCTTAAATAATGGTAAGATGTTGAGAGACAATGATAATTAGGTCATCCTTGTAATGTATCTTGTTGTCATCCTTTTTTTCCCTATTTCCATCTATATTTAATTCTATGGTGATCAAAATATGACTATTTCACTTTTATAATGAGGTTATTAAGATGATGAACATATGAATAAGGTTTCTCATGAGATGATTTGTAGAAAATTGGATGGTAGACTATTTCATTCAATGATAACAATGTTCTTGTAGTAACAACATTGTTAGCATTCCTAGGGAAGCCTTGGAATTAATTACTTTTTGAAAATAATGAGAATTTGTATTGGCGAAAGATGGATCCAATACATATTCCTTTTTCTCAGTGTCAAAATATCCAGAAAATGCAAAAGAATTTCATCATTTATGTGTGTGTAACAAAGTTGTAGGAACACTACTATGGATGTAAGATCACCTGTAGCATATAGTTCACTCTGTTATCATTAAATTGAACAAATTTTTCAAAAATTGTCAAGTTTGATGATATAATTTTTTATTGACTACGCTTATTATGTATTCTATTGTGATTCAAAGTTTTGGAACATGGACAAGGCAAGGTAATTATGCATCTTACACCACTCTTTAGCCTTGGTTTCCAAGGCAGCTCTTATTTTTAAATCTTGGAAAGCACTTCATGTTTGCTAACTTTAAAACTTTCTAACTTTAAATTTTAATTAATTATGCTATTGGTCTAATCCCTAAACATTGTCATCATTGTGGGATTGGGTGCAAGGATAGTGGTTATCTTGTTTGTGTGAAGAAAAACAAACAGATTAGGCCGAGGAAGATGTCAGACCAAGAATTGTCATATTTTTACCCTTATATACCCTCATTTTCCTCCTTTTATAATCTATTTTGAACCCCTCTTATCCTATATTTCCATACCTATATTTCCATACCTTTTTGATGCAATGTTGGAGAAATATGTTTAATTATAATTTTATTAAAAATTGGAAGGTAAATCCTTATTTATAGCTAATCACCTTCACTTGTATGTATTTTCCAAGACTTATGATGGTTAAAAGAGTTGTTTAACCTCACGTAGAGATCCTGCCACCAAGGGAATGAGTGTGTGTATATTTCTAATGTCGAGATACCATGTGGGACCATTGGCTAGACATCATCATGTACACTTGTCGAAGGTCCTCATGGAGATTAGGTCAAGGATTGCACCCTCAAAAGAGGCTTTAGTTTGTTCAATGTTGAGACAAGGGGAGATATTTTGAGTTCCTCCTCCTTTCAGATCTACAAATTCCTTGAGATAGTTTCTGGTTACATTTAATCAACCCCTTCATATGACTGATGTAATATACACACTTAGTTTGTCTATGTAAGTTTTGTAAGAACAGAGCCATGGAAATGTGCCCGGGAAATGATTCTATTCACGCTTTTATGCTATCAATGTAGGTTCTCAAGTCACTCCTTTTGGCTATGGGATTCTGAGCTCTTATTTCCTGATGTAATACTAGAGAATTATTTTACATTTTAATCTTTGCGCAGCTTGTTGACTCTGTGATTTGATTTATTTCACAAGGCAATAAGCTAGTTAGTTTGGATCACTAACCTAGCTCGTCATCCTATTACGTTGCCCTTATTTTGTGCTTATTTGGTAACATAGGTTTTGTATTTTAAAGACTATTGTGCTAGTTGGAATTTTTACTTTCAGATCTAGTGGTTTATTGTAGTAGAGATTGTATACTCCGTCCTTCTGGTTCATATATATGGATCTGGAAACGTGATGAATGTGAGGATAATAAAATCACTATTACTAATATCATATTTAAATTAGAGCAAGTATAATTTATATCATTTTGTTTTGTGAAGATCATTTCGAGCAGTTTTAAGGTCTGAACCATTTCATTAATTTAAAATACAAGTGGTATATTGATTCATAAACATAAGTGCAACATATCCATTGCAATTTTAATCCCTTTTGTTCAGTTACAATTTAGGTTGCATTAGATCTATTGAGATCCAAAGTCCATGTTTAAAAGTAACATGAGTTGCGGTGTGATTCGGAGTTAACATAAGTTGCAAACTTTGAAACATTATATTTTGATGCACCATATATATAAAAAAAAATTGGGCCATAATATTTGAGGTTTCATAATGGTGGCATTGTAAAGTTCCACCTCTTTTGATGCATGTTAAGTACACAAGGTTTGAAAGGATTAACTTTTAGCCATTGTTAATGAATTAATGATTTAAGCTCTTAAGGATTACATAGTATTCTTTTAGCACCTCTTTCTTGTGTCATTTTTATGAGTAGTGGAAACACATTTATTCCGTAACATTATTTTTCTATAAAAGTGTTAAGCTTGTTTGAAGATAGCATGAGTGGATGTGCATATAAGAAAGTCTCTAGATGTAATGCCTTTTTAAACTTGTGAGTTCATCATTGGTATTTTGATATATGAATCTTTAATTGTCTTAGTTTTTTGATATAATCAGCTAATAAGGGTTTGCATTTCAATTTGTTTCATATGAATGTTATAATCTTTTCTTTGGATTTCACAATGTTTGGAGACAAAGTAGCATTCACTTTCTTGTAATTGCAGGCCTGTTGGTTGATGAGAATTTGAATAGAGTAAATTATACTTTCTGGATGTAATGCCTTTTTAGAATTGTGAGTTCATCGTTGGTATTTCGATATATGAATCTTTAATTGTCTTAGTTTTTTTGAAATAATTAGCTAATAAGGGTTTTCATTTCAATTTGTTTCATATGAATGTTATAATCGTTTCTTTGGATTTCACGATGTTTGGAGACAAAGTAGCATTCACTTTCTTGTAATTGCAGGCCTGTTGGTTGATGAGCATTTGAATAGAGTAAATTATGTTTGAAGACCGAAAACTCTACATTGAGACATGAATATACACTTGTGTTATTTCATAAGCTTTAAAAACATAGGGTACAAGAGTTTTTTTGATGAATTATAACATATGTTGTAGTGCCTTTGGAACCTCTATAATGTTATTTCTATATTTGTTCTTTCTTGAACATTGAAATAGGGTTTATATATTGTTTTGAAACTTTTGATAAGTACTAATCCCACAAAGATCCAACTCAAGGGTTGTTTCATGAAAATGATTAGATTATTCAGTATAGATCTGTAACATTTCTAAGTAGTTGTAAACAAAATAATGATCTATGTTGTAAGGTTACAAAGTGTTCTTTTCAATATATTGTTTTCTTGTGATTTGTTGCAATTAGTCATTTCCAAAATTCATAGCTGATTGCGTGAGTTCATTTTCTCATGATGGTTTGAAATTTGTACATAGGTTTGAAGAGGATATAGATAGAAACATTGTGATGTTGGACTTACATAATTAGCACATTTCACTATATTGAGTTTATTTTGAACCTTTCTTGCATTTCTTTGATTTCCAATATAAATAGATATCAGTAGATAATCATTTTGATGGACTTAAGTTTTTCGAAGAGCTAGAGTTCAAATTCCTGGTAGTTAGAATTTTTTTTCAATTGCTGGTAGACTGTAGGATTAGTTTTTGTAGGAACTGGAGAATGTTAATGGACAATTTCTAGAGTAGGTTAGGGTTTGGTTTTGTAGGTATCTGGAGACCTTCTATGGAATTTCCAGTGGCACGTCTTGAAGCTTATGGACCCCATATTGACATAATAATGTTGGATCATATATTGCAACCAACAAAGGCGAAGGCCCCATGAATATCCATGGCTAGATCTACTCAAAATATATGCAAAATCCCTTTTGTTATCCTACATAATAATCATGTTAGGCACATAAAGTTTTACACAGTATTTTGTCACTGACTCAACATTCCCTGGTCCCGGACACTGTCGGTCTATGTTATTGACATCTTCTTTGTGTCATGTTGCAAAATATGTGTTAGTGTCTTCCTTGTCATCTTAGGAAGAATACCTCAGTTCATTACTCCTGGAGCAGACCTTTTTTACCTATGTTTCTGGGTCATTGCAGGTCATCAGTTATACCACCGAGAAGATGGCCAAGATTTAACTAAGCCTAGTGATGTCATCACTCTATCTTTGCGTTTCACTCGCAATTATATACTTTTGGTGATTTTGTTTCAACAAATTAACAATCAGCGGTCCTGGGGTTGGTTTTTGGAACAGATGAGCTTGCCTCCCTCCTTTGGGATGGTTGTTATGCCCTTTGTGCAACCTCCCAAAGGGATAAGCTCTTTCTCCCATCTCTTATGGAGGCTCGTCCTCTTATAAATATCTCCTTCATGGGTGAGTTCAAGTGAGTAGTGAAGAATTAGTGGCAAGTGGAATTTGAAGTTTGTACCTTTTAGAGTTTGGAAGTAGCCTCTTATGTAACTTAGCCTAGGATGGTTTTTAGGGGAGTTGGCTTGATTGTATGAGTGTCCTAGCATCATAATTTTGCTTTTTGGGTAGGAGAGAGAGTCATTCATCCTCTTGGGAGACACTTCATAAGTGAATGCTTGCAGAGACAGGCTAACAAGACCATTCAAGGAGACCTACAATGTCAAGGCATGGTTGAAGTTTTACTTCAGTTCATATTAATACAAATCAATGGTCTATTTCCTATATCTTTTGTCAAATTGTATATTGGTAACTTGAAGTTCCTTGACCCTTTAAGTAGATCGTTTTTGTCGTATTCTATTATGTTCATTGCTGTTCTCTATATGTTGTTTTTAGGTATAGAAGTGATTAGAAGAACGAGAGATGGAGCAACACAATGAGAACTTCACCAAACGAGGATTTGAAGGTAGGCCTTCATGACATCAACCATCTAAGGAAATTTTCTTTGGTATTGTATTTGCTGTGATTATACCCACTCTTGGGCTAGAGGGGTTGCCTCTATTCACAAAGGGAACTTTCCTGCATCACATAAAGTATGAAAAAGTTCTTTTGAATCTCCTAAGAGCTCATTAAGCTTGGAAAGTGTCATTAAGTGCAAAAAGGAAGGTTCAATTTATCCTTTATGTGCTTAGGAGTGGTTAGATGGGTCTTCTATTTTACCTATTTGTGAGGCCCATCATATGCCCCTATTGGAATTGTGTTTCTCACCCTTTGAGAAACTTACTCAGTCATACCCACTCTACTCTTTCTCATTTATCTCATTGAAAAATTGCTTGACATTCCATACTGAGCTAGAGGTGGCTATGTTTTTTGGGTGGAACACCGCATTCTATTAAGTAGACTACCATTCCCTAGATTCCTCTTCCTGACTCTAATTTTCTTGGAGCCATAATAATTGGGGTGGATTGAATGTAAGCTCAATCCATTAGAATCCAAGCCTCTTAATAATTCTCTTGTATAAATAATTCTTAGTAAGTGAAGTCTGTAATCAGTTAGGAGAGTCATATTCTCTCATTCTCATATTGTAGGGAAATTCTTTCCATCTCCTTTGGCAAGCTTATGAGCTTTCCTCTCCTAACTATATGAAAGTATCTTCAAAGTGGAGTATGACCTCCACTTTCCCCTACTTGAAAATTTTCACTACCTTAGGGTCTTCTACCATAATATCATGAGTTGAAGTGAGGATGGATGGTTTTGGGTGTTCAGGACTAATCTAGGGTGGCTCTTTTTGCTCCCCATCCAATTTATTATTTACCTCTTTAGCTTTGATCTCCTCATATCCTGACTAAGATACTAGGGCCAAAAATTGTGAAACTCCTAGATATGGGGTTGGATCCCATATAGTCAAATTTGTAAGCATAAGGTTGTGAAGGTAAAAATCAACAACCTTGGATTTATCCTCCATACTTCATTGTAGGAAGAAATCAATGAATTATATGGTTTATTGTAGAGGGATGGTACCTTTCTATGCAATTATCTTGATTTGAAATCAAAACCTTTATTCTTTTAAAGATAATAAATAAGCCTTTGAAGGATATTAGCAGTTAATTTCCTCTAAATATATATGTGCCATAATCCCTAAGGTCATTTCCAAGGTTGCAATGTGAGTGTCATTTGCTTGTAGCAATCGTTGTATTTGATTTAATTTGATTTTCTGCTATTTGTTTTTTTTCTCAAGATGTTACCTCTTATTTACTTCATCTAGCCTTAAGCAGGCCATTTATTCCCTCATTTTATTCATTTCATCCTCTATTCTAGCTGTTGGATACCTATACCAATAGGTTTCATTTTTCATGATTAGATATCAAAGGTCCAAATATGCTCTGCTTTGGCAAATGCAAAGATCTCATATTTTCCTAAGAAGGCAGTGTCTATATCAGTTTTGATAAGAATTCAATTTTGGATGGATAGTCCAACAGTCTAATCTGGATCATGCCATGTTTTCAATTTCCATGTTGTAGTATAGAGAGTGATATCTGTCCAAACTGTTTAATCTTGGCAGATCAAATAGCTAGGTAGAGAAACAAAGGTTCCCAACTGTTTAATCTGGGGCCTTGGAAAGAAATAAGGGTTGTGTTAGATAGGAAATGCAAGTAAAAGCCAATGAAAAGAATAGGCATTCAAAGGGTTTGCAAGTCCAAATGCACCCTCCAAGAAGGAACAAAAAATGCTAGGAAATCTAGTTGGGTAGGTAGCTGGGGTTGCAGAAAAGTTGTCTCTTCCAAGACTAAGCCTGCTGAAACATCTACAAGAAAGGCAACATACTGATGCATGACTAATTCCCCTGTTTTCATATGTACATTACTCATAACTAACTCCCTTTCCCAAGATACACAAAGCACAGAGATTTATATACTTGAAGAATTCTTATGGCTTTAAGAAGCCACATTTCTTGTGCAAAAATCTTTTCATTTTGATCTACTCCTTATTTCAAGTTGTTTTTTAAAGAAAACTTGATTGATCTAGCTCCTACTCATGTGTTTCTCCGTGCTAAAAGCTAACTCTATTATTCTAGCTCCCTATACCCCACTATCCCTATTATGATAAACACTATGGTGTATAAATCCCACAATGCATAAATATCCCCTCCCTGGCACTATAGCCATAGTATTCCGCCCCTGGGGCTTGAATTGACACCTGGTCAAGGTCAAGAACCCATGACTTGTCTTCTGCTCCACCTCAGACCAGTTTCCCTACCCAAAAGGCCATTAAACCTTGAAAACCTTGAAGAAACTTGAAAAAATATTGAAAACCTTACAAAAATACCCTTCCCCGCTTCATCCTAAGGTCGGGGGTCATTCACATTGTTCACATTGCATAAACCTTTTAATAAACCCTTTTGTCCAAAGTTTCCGCCTTCGGAAATAATAGCACCCAAAACTTTACAAAAACCTTTGAAAATCTTTTGTTTTCTATGATTAGCGGGCATAAATAAAATAACGAGAAAAACCATTGAAAAATTCACCAAAGGAGTGTTTATCGCCCGGAGGGCCCCGCCATCCACGTCTGCAGAGGAAATTAGTATTTTATTGCCCGCCTGCTTGTACTTATTCTCCGTGCAGGTCAACCATCCGACGGCCGTCCGATCGTGCCTCATCCAGATCCGCGGCCTAGGTTGATTTCGGGCCATCCCGACGTCCGCACGATAACCAACGCCGCTGCTTCCGTCCGCGCAACTCAGGCGCCTGATGACCGTCCGATCGCCCGCCTCCAGATCTAGGGCTGTTATGGATATCGGAAGGCCTTACGTGTCTGACAGATACCTTCCGATATCTGTCAGACGCTTACGTCAGGCCAGCATAAGCACAGGGGCGCGCGTCTTCATTTGATTGCATCGGAGCGATGCCTGACATTCCGTCCGACGTACAGGAACCCATCCGATATGGCGACACCTGTCCAGTCCACGTGAGCGCCCCGGCGCCGCGCACGTCACCGCCGAGTTCATTCCGCCTTGTTCCTGATTGGTCCACCCGGCCGCCACATCATCACCTCCGTGGACCTACCGCTGACTGCCACGTCACCATGATGACGTCATGATGACGTCACCCAAACCGGGCCCCCATGCTGACATCATGCTGACGTCATCCACAAAGCGCGCCAAAAAGGTTAAAAAACCATATTTTCGCCAAATTTCACTGTTTTTCATAATTTTTCAAAATTTACTGTGTAAGCCTGCTGCATGAGAATTCACGACGCCGAGCCATCAGCCAACCTGCAACTGTTTTCGAAGCAGCCCGCGCGCAAAATCCAGCTACATTCCTCAGTCTAAACCAGCGTTTGCCAGGTATCTCGGCCTTATCCTCTTGTCATCTGGTTTTCTTGAATTCTCTGTAAAACCTGCCGTGAAAGCCTGTGAGACTTGTAATTCACTCATAAACCAACTGTGTCTTTTCCAAATTCAAGCAATTGAGACCAGAATATAGTGTCGGGAACCTCCAATTCACTGTAAAATCTGTTAAAAAACCTACCCTGTTCGCGCAAACGTGAACTCCTGAGTAACTCCCATGACTGACAGGGAAGGTCTCCCTGCTGCTAAAAATCGTGCCCAAGGGGTTAGCATTGTCTCCCTAATAGTAAGCAAACCCTGTTAGACCTGGTTCCCGTCAATCTCATAAATTCGAGCAGCAATTCAGTGATTGTTTATATAAAGCATGGAAACCCCTGAAGTCCTCAATGTCACTCCTTTGAATGCTCCTCAGAGGGAGCTAGACTGGCAGGAATTAGCAGACCTGGATTATCAGATTTCAGAACATTCCAGACAAGGGCTCACCCCTCATCTTCAATTGTTAAATGAGTTCAGAACCAAACACAGAGAGGGAACAGATATCTTGGGCATTTGGGAGTCTGCCCTGCCAACTTTTAAAATGCCTATAGTCAGGCAATTCCCTGATTTGATTTATCTTTGTGCCAGTCAATATGAGCCATCACAGAGAGCTGTAGTCAATCCCAAAGGTGAGGTTGTGTTCTATACCACCCCTCAAGCCATCAGAGACATGGTGCAGTTCAAGCCCAACAAGACAATGGTTCCCCTATCCCTGCTGGATTTAATCAACCAAGGGAACAAGACACTAACAGAGGCAGAAATCCTGAGGTTTAATCAGCTATTTGTGAGCAAATCAGACACAGTCCTGCATCCTCCAATCTTCGATGGATATCTAAATCAGCTTGGACTAGACCTAGCCCATATGGTGAGCTCAGTGCTGGGATACGGAACAATGGAGTATATAGATGAAACTGTGCTTGTCATGATGTTAAGGTTTGTCCCTGGGAGGGCCCCTATCTGCTACAACTATGCCAAATATATCTCTGACAAAATTCATGAGCAGTTCCTGCACTTGCCTAGAGAGAGGGTGTTCAAATACACCTCATACATCTATCATCTTATCCTGTACCACCAATATGAGCAATTCTCTTTTGAAATCAAGAGAAATGATGCAGCAGGTAATCCAAGATCAGTAGTATATTGGAGCTCCATCTTTCATAGCGATTCACCTTACACCTACTGTGAGTTCATAGATGACTTCATACATCCAGCCATGTCCCTACTTATGACAGAACCTCCTCCAAGGCTCACTGACGAAATGAAGAGGATACTGCAACTATCCTCTGCTTACAGCATAGGGGACTGGTATTTTTACCAGCATCACACAGTTATCAGGATATATGGGTGTGAGCTAAGACCATTCAGATTACCCAGGTTTGTGCCTATGAGGCTCTTTGCCCTGGAATATTTCAGACAGTTTGCATATGTAGATCTAGTCCATTTCTCAGGAAGGGGCAAGAAGGCCCAACTTAAAGTGAAAAACCAGCTCAGGCACATTGTGTTAAACAGAAGAGAGGGATGGAAGGAAGCAAAGAAAATGTTGGAGGGCCTTGGCTTGACACAGAGCTTCCTATGGAAACCATATGACCCCAATGGTTTCATATCCAAGAGGAGATTGAAATACAAACTCTCTGGTTATGAGCATCATGGCATGATCCTCATAGCAAGATATGCAAACCAGCCAAAATGGCAGAAAAACACCTTGATAGAGCCCCTAACCCAAGAAGAACTAAATGACAGGGCTAGGAGATATTTATTGAAAATGGCTGACTTGGAGTGTCCTTCTCAGGTACATACCCTACCCAGTCCTCACACAACAGCTCCAGGTTCCTCATCTGCAACCCCAGAAGGAGCAGTACAAATTTCAAAGCAAGGACTGGACAAAGGAAAGGGCAAGATGGTAGAAGAAACAGAGGATCAACAGCAAGAGGGCCAACAGGGCCAGCAGGAGCAACAGCAACAAAATCAGCAACAGCCTGATCAGCGGGATCAGGAACAGCAAAAAGGAGAGGACCAAGCAGCCATCCAAGATAAAACAACTGGCATGGCGCCTCCCAGACAAGAGTCTAGGGTCGACCCCTCAATCCTTCACACCCCTCTAAGGGAGGACATCAACAGGAAAAGGGATAGGGAGACACCTCTGACAGAAGGACCAGAGAAGAGGCAAAGGCTAAATCCATTTGGAGAAGAGGAAATGCAAAGCTTTGAGGCCTCTGCCAGCTCATTACAGCAAGAGTAGGACAGAACAGCACTTATGGAGGTCAGCTCATCAGGTCAAAGCAAAAGTAGAGCTGAAGGCATCAAAGACTTCTTCAGAGATGCAAAGAGGAGGAGTGAGCCACTGAAAATAAAGCTATACAATTATCTTTTAAACATGGCTCCATCAAATCAACATAGGCTTATGTCTGCATATGATGTCCAAGAGGCTAAGTTGACTTTGAATCACTTCACTCCAATAGAGCAGCGACCTCAATCAACTGCTGACTATATAAGGACAAACCTAGAGGTCCTTGCAAAAGACATCCACCCAATGGACCAGATTGAGCTTCATAAACAAACAGGTGAGATGGTCTATGCTACCCTGGCAGACAAGACCCTGGTGAATTACAGGCTACAGAACAGTTTGAACAATACAGCATCACAGCTTGAGTTGGAGAGGGCATCCTCTCAAGCCAAGGACAACAGAATCAAGGCCTTGGAAGACATCATCATAGAATTTGGGCATGATCCCAATGATGTCAAGGCCATCCAGGAGGTCCTTAAGCTAAGGGATGCAGATGTAGCTGCAATCAAAAAGAGGATGAAAATCCCACCAAAAATTCATCCACAGACCGATGAAGTTGCTCAGCAAAGAAGAGACAAGGACATCACTAACCTGCTGATGACTTTGTACAAAGAACTGGTGGAAACCCAACAAAGGCTGCTGGAGACTGAGAATACCCTGGAAGCAACTATACAGAAGGGAGAACAAGGGCAGTCTTCTAAACCACCCACAGAGCTAATAAACCTTGAGGAGACCCCTAAAGAGGACGTCCCTCCAAAGCAGGACATCCCTCCAAAGGAGGCAACAGAAACAAAGCAGGCAGAAGAAACAGTTCCAACCACAACAACTCCAGCTACAACAGAAGTGTCTGCAAAAGAGCCAGCCACTGCAGCAACACCAAAAGAACAGGCCGAGAGCCCAGATATGCAGAAGCTAAGGCAGGAAATTCAAGTGCTGGAAGCTCAAATGACAGAGCTGAACAAAGCCAAGGAAACCCTAGCTAAAATAGAGGAAAAATATGATAAATCTAAGCAGAACGTGGCTGAAAGGGAAAGAGAAGTTAAAGCCCTGAAAAAGACTATTGCAGAGTTGGAAAAGCAACTCAATTTTGATAAAGTAATAGCAGAAGTCAAGCAAGTGATATGGACTGCTATTGGGCAAGCAGTCACTAACCAGTGGGAGTACATTGTTGCCATATATGAGCAGATAGGACTCATTGGCAAAGCAAAGAAAGAGCTATACAGGGCAAGAAACGACCTAGGAAATATGGCAGACCTTGCCCCCAAGATGATAGAAGTCCTGAATTATAGGAATAGTTCTCAGCTGATCCAGATGGGAATTGCTAACAGAACTGAAACTATTCCCATAATTAAGAGGACTACGACGATGAAGAGCCTCATTCAAACACTGGACAGAAGGGTACATGACATGCAAACAGATATAACCAAGTTCCAAAATAGATTCACAGCACTGCAAGACAAAGGGCTCCCCAGCCTAGAAGAATCAGGAAAGCTTCTCTCTTATGAGAAGTATATCAAAAGACTAAGCACCTTTTCAGCCATGCAGATTGCTGAGGCTTCTGGGTCATCTACAGCAGGCCCATTGACAGGACAAGCTCTGTTTAATAAATTAGACAATTTGTTCTTTATTAAAAATGAGGTAGCACATTTATTTGATAAGCCTCCCGATTTTTATAAGTATACTGAAGCTGATGAGACCGTAGGGTTAATTTTGAAGCATCAGCTCCCTCACCCAGATAATTGGCAGGACTTGGTAAAACTACTTTTGAATCAGGGGTGAAAAAGAAAACAATTTTTCGCAGCAATACAGTCAATATTGCAGTTACAGGTGGACAAAACCACGACAGAAAGCATAAGAGACACTGAGCCAACTCAGCACAGGTACTCAGCATCAACAACAACATCAGCAGGTACAGGTGACAGAGTCAAGAAAGATACAGAAAATCAGAGGCAGTAAGGCACTTTAATGCTTCATTTATGAAGAACAGCGCAGTTAAAGTCCGCAGTATTCAAAGAGCAAAAAGCCATTCTGACAGCATTTAAAAGCTTTTACTATCATTTACACTTGTAATAACTTCTCATCTGCTTTATCTATACAAGTGTAATAGATATTTTTTCCTCAGATGACCTCATTCCTGAGATATTTTGTAGACAAACTTCTATATATTCCCCCTCGCGTTTGTTGGGAGGGGTTGGACTCCGGATGTAAGATTTTTCTTTTCTGAGATATTCTCTACTACTCTGATATTGTAAATTTCTCAGACAGTTTAATACAAAGGCAGTGGGATTTCTTCAACGAGGTGTTCTCTCCTGGTCTCTTGATGGTGTGTGGCTCAAATTTGCAGGATTCCTGTTCATTGCATGACTCAATAAGTTTTCTCATGGCTCATTACGTTATGAATGTTTCTAGTTATTCCATATGTTGCTCATATTTCCTGTTTCTCATGTTTCCTCTGTGTTTAAAACTCTAGACAGTAAAGAAAAAGGATAGCCTCAGGATTTAGTCATTCACTACCCTGAGCTCAATCTGAACTGCCTCGTATGTTTTCTTCTGCTAAAGTGTTTAAAGCGTAATTCTTGAATGCTACCTTTAAGCCATATCCTTACTGTGCATTGTTGTTT
>APFE031297712.1:0-13774 GCA_000404065.3 Pinus taeda
ACTTGTTTATATATGCATGTATATGGTTAATACATATCTGATCCTGTATTATTTATGAATTTAGATCCTTGTTTCTTGGATAGTAGTATGTTGCTGTGATTCCACAGGTTCTTTTGAAGCTGAGCAGACAAAGAAGAAGCGGCGAAACTCTATCAAGAAGGAGAGGAAATCAAACGCAAGACTCACGTTGGTCTTCTCGGTTCTCCTCTCATCTATTTTCATAAAAGGAAACAATAGTAGACTTTGATTGTTTGTTTCTAAGATAGCCACCCATCTTAATGGGAATGGCAGCATCCGAGTGGACACTATTCCCTTATAACATGGTCCCTGGTGGAAGAGTGGAGTTTTTTGTAGGCTAGCACCTATGTAATAGTAAACATATTGACCAGTACAAGAGCTAAGGGGTTGTAGCTCCCTTCCAATAGAAGCTAAAGAACGAGAGAAGGTTGTAACCTTCTACAGGTAGAAGCCTGCGTATTGGTATGAGTCTGCACCAGTACAATATTGTAAACATAATTTCTTATTATTAAAAGAAGACAGAGACAAAAGCAGCAGGTGGTTTTCCCCCGCATTGAGTTTCCACCTTAAATATTCGTCTTCATGTGTGTTGCTTATGTGTAATGGTTTATTATGTTTATACTACACATGGGTATTGTTTAATGATCGATGAAGTACTGATGCATTGATTAAAGATCAACATATGATGAGTTAACTGAATCATAATTTTACTTCATAAACGTTGGTTTCCTTAAAGACAGTTGCGTGTACATGATAGTTCCCCTATCTGAAGTAGCGTATATAAATTTGATTATGAAAAAGAAAAATTATTGATCTAATAATATTGACTCACCCCTCCTCTCAGTATTATTTCCAACAAAAGGTTCAAGATAAGCTGGGAATTCCTTCCCACAATTGCATGCCAGTCATACTGCAAGGGCATCATAACCTAGTTCCTTTAAGAGTTTGTCCTCTTCTTTTTCCCTTTGGAGCTAAAGGAAACCTAAGAATGTTCTTTTATTTTTGTTTAATATATGGCATAGCCATCCCCATTTAAAACCGTTCATCCAACCAAGGATTAGTATTTAAAACTACCTTTCCCTCAAGCAATATCCTTCCTAAAGCAATGGAATTTGTGTCCCTCTCTCAGCCATTTAAAGGACAAGTAATAATGTTAACCAAGGGATATTAGGGTCCCCTCCCCCTTGATGGTAAGAAAATCCTCGATGTTTAATAAACATATACAACATAACATGTTATTAGACCAAGAATTACTAATTATATGCATAGTGGCTTACTAGCCACTCAATAATCATTAATTTAAAATTTTTTTATTCTTTAGCAGTGTTAAACCTTACTTTTATTTTTCTCCTTCTATGGTGTGCTACGTGCCTCCAATTTCCAACATTGCTATCTTGTGCTCTTTGTTCCCTCTGTGAACAATTTCAAGATCATTGTTTTCATAGGAGTGTCACCAATGTGCTTTTGATTCCAATCAGCTAGGCTCATTACCAAAAACTAATTTATTTATGGCCTTAGCTTCTCTGCTTCCCTATCCCTTAGGAAATTTTGTCACCCTCTCCCATTCAGTCTCTCACCCTACAATTTTAGGAATCCCCTTCTTTGCTTATCACTCCCTTAGGTGATCCATCACTAGGCAAGGCTTCCCTGCACTGAAGGGAGCTCAAACCAAGGCATATTCATACCTAAAAACTATCATACTAGTTATAACATGCTTCATAGTAATTAGTGGACACCATTGAGTGCTAGTGTCCCACAATGGCCCCATTGTTAAAATATCTCACTTCAACATATTGTTGTTACACCACCTTGCAACCAACTTCATTCACTTGAATTGGGAAATACGATACCCATTCCTAAATCACAAGAATAGATTTCAGAAGTTTCATAACAAAGAATGTGTAATAATTGTAAATCATACCTCATTAGTAGTTTATTCATGTGATGAACTTGGAATTTTTACTTTTATTCCTATCATACAAAAACCAATTTAACTCACAATCCAATCCATGATAAATCAGAACATTGGACAAGATTCATTATTTAAATTTTTTAAAAAGAATGAAATATTACTACTTATCTTTCTTTTCTCTTTGTTTCTTGTTTTACACACATGGATCAATTTCCAAACCTAGGAAGTACCCAATTCCTTCTCTTCTATTTGATTGCATACACACACTAGATCGATTTCCATACTCAACAAGCACTAAATTCCTTCTGTTTGACCATGTCCACACACTAAATCAATTTCCAAAATCAGAAAGCACCCAGTTCCTTCTCTTCTCTTCTCTTCAATTTCAAATTTACTAAGTGGCTCATCGGCCCCAAGGAGAGAACTTGCTAACAAACAAATATAAATCAAACCAATCTCCACCCTGTGAATATGGAAACTACGAATCGAGGTAGTTACTACCAACTAGGTAGTGTTATGTCAAAAGAAATATAGGTGCATTCCACAGCTTCCTACGCCTAGGAAATCTCCATTTATGGCAATGTACCCATAGAAAATCAATGTAGGCCCAAAAAATCCCATATATTCCTATCCCAAACACATTACACAACACAAGGGTGAAAATAGTCCCCTATGTACCTTTCACAACACATTACGTAACTCATACACACATACACATAGTGCAACATAAAAAATACACATGGTACAACATAGAACATATATATTACACTGAACAATATAACATGTACTCAAAAATTTTGAAAATATAAAGACTACACTCTCTCTATCCACAGACACAAAGAAACACTACCTCTAGTGTATTTCCCATGATTTACTATGTGCATTCTCAATACAAATCTGAGTATGTGGTTTCTTGAATTATCCTTAGTTTTTTCACATGCCATACAATACACCACTTTCATTCTACTGATATATCCTTCATCCTTCCATGTTCATAATATAACATGGGCATAATGTAAACATAATATTCATGTGATATTAAAATCCTGAATCACCATCAAGTCAATTAAGCTCAATACATCCCATATTAAATAAGGAATATTTTTATGTCATTCACATCTCCATTAGATAAGTTTAAATAGTCCATATTTCTATGCAATAGCATAGTCATGTATACAATATATAAGAACATGTGCAACAAGGTCAGGATTATGAAGGCTCCTTTTCACTACTTCACTGCCCATTATTGTCATGGGCTCACCAGCCATTTGGCCATCATCTTATTGTTCACTCAATCATAGGCATAACAGAAATTGACTTATGCCCAATAAAAGTAGGGTTTAGATAACTCCTTGTATGTAAGGAAGCACAGATTAGTTAATGGAATTCTCTTCTAGAATTACTCCTTTTAACCTTTCCTGTTCACTTTGTTGTTATGTGGTAATTTCCAGCCACTTATGTTTTCATCTATGCCTGCTATCATGTCTAGGTGTAACTCTTTAATATGTTCCAACATGCCTGTTTTGAACCTCTTTGCCCATCTTGAAGTTCCCCGTTACCTAGAACTCACTTAGCTAGTTGTTATTCATGTCAATTGCATGTGGACCTCTTTAACTCTCTCACTAAAGCTTCATGGCCTCCCTTCCGCCTCCAATCGATTTGTCTCAAGGCCTTAAGCCCCACGTATGTAGATCAAGGGCCCATCATAACAAAAATAGGAAAGACATGATGCAAATTAAGAGGCAACACCATAGAAGAGAATAAAATTCATGATTGCAATCATAGAGGAAAAACAAACACAAAATAATAGGGTCATGTAAAACTCAAGATGATATCAATCATGAAAGGAATAAATTAATGCGACCAAACATTTTTGCTAAAACAAAATAGTCCACAAAATCGAATTTTATCCCCATGAGTCCATCTGTCATGGCACTTTTATCCATCATACAAGCGCGCATATGTATACATGTAGATATGTATATCAACCAACCAAAATCAGTTCAAAAGTTCCCCAAAAGTTCATAGGACATCACTTCAACGCATATATGTATATGTCAAGGAGCTTGAGCGAAGTACCCCTCCTTCTTGGCATCCTTCATCATGTATTCATGTTCCTTTGGTTCGTAGGGGCTATTTTATTTCTTCTTGTCCTTGTGAGCACAATCCATTTTCATATGCTTTTCTCCACAATTATAGCAAGAAAATTTCCCATCTCATCCTCACAAGGCCTCTTCTTGTCAATCCCATCTTTCCTTTTTGAGGATTCAGTTTCATATTTCATTTCCAATAACTCTTTTTGCATTTTAGCATTCCACTCATCCAATTCTTGTTGTTTCGTAGTGAGCTCTCTATGTTCCTCCCTACCAATCTT
Source organism: Pinus taeda (assembly GCA_000404065.3). NCBI lineage: Eukaryota > Viridiplantae > Streptophyta > Pinopsida > Pinales > Pinaceae > Pinus > Pinus taeda. The sequence goes on from APFE031297712.1 coordinate 4,305, forward strand.
TAGCTCATATTCCAAGTCCTTCTTAAAAAGTTCATAGGTGATCACTTCTACACATATATGTATATGTCAAGGAGTTTGAGGGAAGTATCCCTCCTCCTTCTCGGCATCCTTCATCATTTATTCATGTCCCTCTGATTTGTAGGGGCTATTTTATTTCTTCTTCTCCTTGCAAGGACTATCCCCTTTCTAATGCCTTTCTCCACAGTTATAGCAAGAAAATATCCTCTTCTCCTTCTCATCCTCACGAGGCCTCTTATTGTCAATGCCATCTTTCCTTTTTTAGGATTCAGTTTGAAATGTTATTTCTCACAACTGTTTTTGTAGTTCAACATTCTACTCATCCAATTCTTTTTGCTTCCTAGTGAGCTCTGTATGTTCCTCCCTATCGATCTTTATCTCATATTCCAAGTCCTTCAGCACAACCTCGCAATTCCCGAAGTTTCTTTTCCTTTGGAGAGATTTCACTCCTTCTCATTAGCGATGGTATTGGTCCATATCCTATTGCACCATGACACGATACATGTTTCCTTGCATTTCCACTAAGTCTTTTAGTTGTCAGTGCATTAATTGATATAACAAAATATATGATTTTCCTTGCCTTGTTGTACCAAGAATGCTGCCATGCAACTGCACACATGTCATAATTTAAGTATTAGTCACATGTCTCAATGTCCAAAACATAAATATCTCAACATATTTTTTCGAAAACCAAAATTTCTACTAGCACATGCACATATCATCTAATTTATAACCATGCTTCCATAATATCCTAGTTTCCTTCTCAAATTGCTACTTATGCCAAAATCAGCATCATTGATTTCATTCAGTATTTGTACTGAGACCAAAGAAAGAATTTAAATTCTTCCTTTATACTAAGGTTAGTAGAAATAGACATGTCCTAAAGGTGATTGTCATCCATAGCAATATCATTAACATCTTCATCCATGTCCTTATTAACTGAGCCACATTATTTAATTAATTGGTCCACTATATTATCAGAATACTCCATACAAACAAAACAAGAATTTATTGCAGAGGATGATGTAGCATAAGGGACTCTGGATAGTTCAAGATAAACTCACATATTGCAGTCTATTTCTCTAATAGAGCTACAAATCCTTCATCTACAAGGTCTAAACAAGACCCTTGAATTTGTACTCATCTAACTTAAGTATTGAAGATGGATGTTCTATATCATAGTGAGATAACAACCTTTATAGGCTTCAACCAACCATTTTCATATGGAACACCCCATTCCTTAAATAGGAATGCATTGACCATGGAGACAAGCATGCATAAGGAAAACAAAATCATTACAATCATCATCAATAATAGTTAACCTCCACGGAGGTTCTTTTCCATATAACAATTAGGCAATATAACTTCCCCGTCTCATTCAAGATATGGTCATATACATATAGTTACATTCAATTAGAAACAAGTCATGCTATCTAGGTTACCACGGTATAAGGTTCTCTCTCACATCACTCAACTAGTAGTGATTGTATACTACAAATAATCAAACTTACTTCAGTGTCAAAAATTCTGCGAAAGTAAAGAAAATGACACATCTTGAAGGTCACAACCATCAGTTTTCAAGACCTTTAAGGTACAAGATATCTAGCTCATGCATTTTTAAGGAAGTTATCAAAATACAATGTCAAACATCGTTGGAGTTAATGTGCATTAAAAATAAAATTCTATGAGTAAGATCCCATCATCCCCACACTTAGTTATTCCACTAAAAATTGAGTTCCTCATTAGATCTAAGGATCCATGCATTAGTACCATGCTAAATAACTATATCACGAGGTAGAAACGTCAACCATGCATACAATCCGTTATTCACAAAAAAAAATTAACACTTAAACTTTCTAAAAAATCAGCATGAACCCCTTATTAGGAACCTTGTCGTCACTTGTCCATGATAGAGCCCATCCAATACAATTTTTGAAACTAGATGCTCTGATACCACTTTATAATGCACCAGCTCCTAATCCCATCCCAACACACTAGTTAGAAGGAGATGGTTACTACGTTGACCCGAGATCCAAGGCAGCACTATGGAAATGGGGTCTAATTTTTTTGAGTTTTGCTACCCTTTTGAAACTCAAATGAAATGATGTCAACACAATCGTCTTATTGAGACAATTCTGAAGATATCAACTTTCTCCCAATCACACTCTAGGGAAATTGATGACCTTTAAAGGCCTTATTACTTTAAAAGTGTCATCTCTCTTTTCGTGCCATGTGGAAACCAAGTGGAGCCCATGTGGCATGCCTCAAAGTCTTATTGCTTGTTTGTGATATATAGACACACACACACACCTCTCCTTAATTTTATGTCAAACCATTAGAAATACCACATAACCATTGCAACGAAAACCTAGAACCATGTTCTAAATGGGTCAGTTCCAACTTATGCGTTAGTGGTATCATATACACATAATAAAAGGAGGAGGAATTACTTTAATAAATACATTGATTCGATCTTTTCCTATGTCAACACAACCCCACTTTATTAACCCCAGATCTTAATTTCTCTACTCACATAATGCAACCATCATCAAGAGTTGGCTCTTAATCGTTTACTTCATTTCACCATCATAAATATTCCTGGGAGACATTAATTTTTCTTATGGCCTCATCAACTAAACATCCCAACCCACGATGTTACCCTAAACATGTCACATATCAAAGCTAAGTCATATCAACAATCCATAACATATGCACAAAGTGTTGGTTCTAGGTCACGGTCTTGAGAAGAGAAATTTTGCGTTAACTACCACAATTCTTTTTTATCTATGCACACCCCTCCATCGACCTTTCAACGATAATCAAATCTTCCAATGTTGTTACTCAGTCCTCTTCTCTTCCAAGGTGTTGGCTACAACTTACCTTGAACTCTTCCATATCATCAGTCATACTGTGTCATCCTTACCCCTTTCATCCCAACAATCCCCGTCGAGTGCACCTTCCTTGAACATTTGTGCATGAGACCTTCAAGATACATCACTTTGATAACCTTCCTATGACACACTTAAACCACTTGGGAGTATTTCCTTTGACAAATACATCTGGTGGGTCTATTCTCATGCTTCCCTAGTTCCCATTAAGTGATAGGATTTTGTCAAAGCTAAACAAAAAATGGATGAAACTTTGCTAGTGTACTCCAACCCCGACATCTTTTAAAGAGTTGAACGCAAAAACTTTACAATTTCCATCCAAGGTGATTACAGAAGGATTTCTTTGGTCATAATTAACTTAGTTGCCCCACATTCCATACTACCTATGCTTGGTCATGGACATGGAAATGTATATGTAAATATATGTTCTCATTCTCCCTCCTTCACACAACAATTAGTATAATAATTCCCAGTATTCTACATTCATGTGAACACTTTTCTTCCTAAGCTTAGCACAATAAAATAAAGTTTTCTAGCCAATATATTTAGTGCATAAAAGGAAACCTGATAGAGATTTTTCTATTCATTCATATTTAATCCCATTGGTCCAATTTCAATCTAATAATAGCTCAAATATCTACAGGCCCCTTGGGAAATATTTAAACATATAACAAGCTCATGAAAGAAAACAAGAAAAAATACAATGCCTAAAAATTCCTCCAGGGAATGATCACTCCATATGTAAATAGGAACTGTCATTCCAAACTTTATTCACAATAATAAACCACACATTTTAGCATTAAATTATCATCATGACAGGATTTCATCCAACAAACTATTTATGTAATGGATATATGCAAGAACCAACAACCCTCAACATTAGCATGGCATTATCCTTATGCAAATAACAGAGAAAATATAGTAATCACAAGCACAAACAAAACATTATACTTATCTTATAAAGTTTTGGCAATTGAGAGTGAGAATTTGACTCTCCAAACCAACCATACACAATCTACAACCATTGTTAGGTGTAGTTGTCACCCCTCAGCCTAATTCCAAAGCTTGACATGGAGTGCTTGTAAGGGGTTTTAATCAAAAACACAACTGAAAGAACATGCCACCAACGATATTCCACTCACCCACCAAAGGAACTCATTTTCTCTCTTTTTGATGCTTATGGTGAATAAACATTTTAGGTGTTTCTTCAGTTAGTTCTAACCCTCTCGAGTGCTTAGAAACATTGCTCAAGTTTCTACCTTCCTTTCCTTTTTCCACATCTTTTTGCATATCCATAAATGTCCTCCTCTCTGCATATATCATATGTGTACATGATAGAGAGATTTTTTATGAATGGATTCCCCATTTGAATGTCCTCCTTTCTGTTTTCAACCAACTAATTACGACCCCCTTACTCCCATGATTGCACACCCATGAACCTACTAGGTAACCCAAGCCCATGCTACCTTTAAGTTTTTTTCCTGTTCTTAGTTGTTGTTGGACCTAAAGGACACCTAGGCATGTCCTTTTCTTGCAATTTAATTTCTAGCATTCTTAGCCTCATTTAAAACCACTCAACCAACCAAGGATTGATATTTTAAAAAAATAAAAAAATTGAACCAATCACCTTCCTACAACAATGAAATTTGTGTTCCTCTCTTATCCATTTAAAATAATTACAATTATTTACAATAGAGAATATTAACCACGATATGTCACATTATAATTAATCGTCAGGAACATTAGAGGGATGTTACGTAACCAATAAGGAAATAATGAACTGCTCATGAAGCAACTCGTTAGGAAGCTTAATTTTAGGCAGGGTTTGTCTCCTCATCCACCCATATTTATGATCAGATACGTGGATGGATTTATCCTAATGGAAGTTAGCAAGAATATCAGAGGTACCCATCAATTGACTAATTGGAGGTAAAGGAGTCCTATGAATATTCTTCTAGATGGAGGAAAACGAGTTATTAAGGGACATATTATGGATATGGCCAATGGCCATAGGGGTAGATGTCGATATGACATGTGTAATTTTGTCAGTAACTACAAGTGTAGACAAAATGGGTTATATCATGCAAGTACTAGCTTTATCCAAGAAGAGCTCATGTAAAGCATTATGGAAAGATCCTAACAAGTCAACACCCCCACCTGATGAGATGAGTGCAGAGGTATGGTGATGATTTTTGAATCATTGGCAAACCACTTGGTTAACAGATGGTTCAGGCATCTAAGTACTACCCATAATAACCTCAGATAAGGAGGGACTTATGATAGCGATTAGTCTACACCTATGGTGAAGTGGACTCACCTCGAAGCAGTAAGCGAAGTAAGTATATGATAATGATGCAAAAAGAATCTAACCATGATGGTGGCATAAGGTGAGACAAGCATGATAAAATAAAAATACTAAGGACACTATATATAACCGAACAAAGAACATGTACTAGAAAAATCCTAAGGAAACAAACCATGCAAACAAGAGGATGAGGGATCATCCCACCATTAGCGACTAGTTAATAAAACCTGATGTCAACAATAAGGAAATGGCTAGGGTAATTATAACAACATCCGGCATAACGAATCCTACACCTAGAAGAAAGTGTTCTTATTAGCCATGGATCACCCCCCAGAAGAATCGAGTGAGTTTTGACTAAAATATTCCTTGCGCATATTGAGGCCAACCCCTTGCTATCACATGAAATAGTTACCTATGATTGGCTGCTAAATATAGCCCCAAAAACAACATGTCATGTGGGAAATCTCTTCTTCTCAAACTACATGCAAGGAAACGGTATCAAGCCTAAAGCCTCCATAGGATAACCCCCTGAGTACATTCAACTCTCAAATATAATCAACATCGAAATCGATCGAAGTCAGATAGATCACTCGACCAGTCCTCATGTAGCCTAGTCATTGAGCATTAAATTAGAAGGGCTTCCAAAACACATGCCACTAAGAGTGTATTCATTCTCCCTATCACAAGATGATATGTGTGTTTTCTAATATTCAAAAGATTACAATTCATGCTTATTCCAAGATCCTAGCATATCTATGTGTGTTTGCTACTAGAGAAGAAAATAAAACTTGAGGAAATTTTAGTTAATGCATTACATTTTAATCTTGTTGTTGAAATATTGGGGTATGGTGCAGTCCTTGTTCTCTCTCATTCAACTCCCATATTCATAAGACAAAAAAACATATCTACAAATGTGAAACAAACAAAATGAAATGATACAATAAAACGATATACTCAAATAACCAAAGGCCCTAACTCTACAAGAAAGTATGCACTAAGATATGATGAATCAATGAAGTGGCATACTTACAAGTAGACAAACAAATATGGGTTGTTATTTTATTGATTCCATATATGTATCAAACCCAAGAGAGAGGGTTGGAATCCTAATGATAAACAAAACATACAAAATTACATGAAGAAATAGAAGATTGTGTACTAACCAAGAAAAAAACTATAGATACAAAAACATAGCCCAGATTATGATTTAATCCCTTCAAAACTATCAAGAAGCGACCTTTAACACTCTTCTCATGAATAAAATAAGGAATAAATGATCTATCGATGCTTTGTAACTGAGTAACTAGTGAGCCACAAGACCTTCAATTCCCTGGTTATAACTTTCGGTGACAAACATAGGAGAAAAAATCAAGTTTCGAGATTTTGAACCCTTGGGTTTTGGATCTATATTTATGAACAAGTTTATGACTACTATAAATGAAAAAGGAAAGAGAAAATTCCCTTAAAAAGGAAAAGAAATAGGATACAAAAATTCTCTCCACATGTAGCGTCCCTAGTCAAGTCCCCATTTTTTTAAGAGAAAATTTCAACTACAATTATACACTACTTTTAACCAAGTTGATTTTTCCAAGATTCTACCTAGAAGGAAGGTGTGTGTGAAGAGTTATATAAGTAAAGGAAATGATCCCCATTCATGCAATTAAGAAATCACAAAGAAGAGAAAATTTCATTACCTATTCCATCACAAGAACCTTATCCTTATTAATGTAACCAACTTGAATGAAGATCTCCTAGAGATCGCGACTCTTACTCCTCTCCTAGAGCCTACACACTCTAGATAAAATATTCTTCTATATTCCTTCAATGTCATTATTAAAGAATAAAAATAATATCATACATGGAACAGAAAAAAGAAAACACATGAAATTAAACTTGTTGTGTGTGGAGCCTAATTACCTTCCTAATTGTTTAGAAGTTTTTTTTTTAGTTGTGTTGGATCCCTGTTCCTAATGGGGTGACAACTCCACCCATTTAATCATTGTTAGGGGGGTATAGGTGGGGAAATGATGACCTTTATGAGCTCTCCCCTAGCATGGGTTTGGGGGCAGCGCTCGAGAAGCTAAAAATATATGAAAATTTGCCTTATAAAATATTATAATTTGTATTCAATCTGGTCATTCATTAGGTGGATGATCTGACAGTAGAAGTTATGTTAATCTATGTTTTTTTCCTTAGAAGGCAAAACTCATTTTATATGAGGGAATTGCATTATGATTGTGTATTAGTATTCTGAGCAAGAGAGAGATAGGAGGTTGTGTAAGAGCGAAGAGGAAATTATAGTGGATCTATTTTAGGTTGTATCTCTTCATTTTGCAGGATAATATAAAAGGAAAGATTTGATGTTTCTCCATGGACATAGATAAAATTGGGTGAACCATGTATATCTATGTCTCTACTGTTTTAGGCATTTTTGTATTTGTGTTTCTACAATATTTTTTGTATTTCATTCCTCCATTAATTAATTTCTAACAAAACATGGGGAAGGTTATTCATTACATTATATTAATACCACTTCCAAACATTCTTGGCTGAGGAACTTCTACAACTTTTGCCCTAGCCTTCTCCTAACCTATACTTAATGGTGTCCTAACATGCTTATACAAGTGTAACATAGATAAATTTTAAAAACATTCCCACATATCGCTTGCTCCTTTTTCTTCTATGCCTTGTGGATAGCTATGTTTAGAATATTCCCATTGTTTCTACATTGTTGTGATAAAAGAGTGTTGTTAGCCTCTATTCCTCCTAATTAAACTATTGGTGGGTGTTTCTATACCTAATTTTTTTTCTCCCAGAATAAAAAATGAACCGTGAAGCTACTAAAATCACTTTTTTTTAGTCTTCCAATAAGCACATCTTAACCCTTTTACTTTGAAAGGCTTCCTCTCTTTTATTAGACCCTATGGGATGGCTTCTTGGGATAACATCAATCTTTGGAATGTTATCGCAAATAGCTAATTATAAAAACACTTTAAAAATATATTTTTTAATATTTTAGAAGGAAAATAAAATTAGAATATTTTTCCAAATTAAAGAAAAAAAGGTGTTGCGATAAATAACACATTCGTAACTATATTATGTTTAAAATCATATTGTAAATATATAAATGCTTACAAATAAATATATTAGGTTTTGAGAAGAAAGACATGTGATCATGTTATAATCTTCATAGCTTCTTCATGGTACATGCGAAAAATCCGAAGACATGTTTTTCAGAAACCATTAGGATGGAGGAACCAATGAATGAGTGATACTAGTAATAAAAACTTTGCAACAGAAATATTTAAGAGGATTAATGGTCACATAGAGGGCACAAAAAATAAAGGCACCAAGTGAGAATGATTTCTAGTTTCCATAGAAACAAGTGGAATTGATTGTGTTTCACATCAAGAAGAAACATACATTCAAAATAAGTGTGAAGTTGAAGAACACTCAGTCTCTAGCATAGTGTTTAGACGGATTGGAAGAGATAATGGATATGATTAGAAATTGAAGAATGTTTGGGATAATGTTTGTATATGCCAATTGGATTGAATAGGACACAAATCCAACTATGAATGACATCCTCTGAACTATAGTGGCCAAAATAATATCCTTTCTACAATGGTTCAAAATGTGAATATTTTATTTTACTTTACAAACTATCATAGATTGGAGCAGCCTCTATGGAAATGTGTGGAGTTAACAAATTGTAGGGAGTAGTGGTTTTTGGTAATTTGATATAGAAATGCAACTCTTGGAAGAAAATAGTAATACCACTAATTACATACAATTGATAGGTGATTATTCTGATCCTTATACTCATTTACGATAGCAATACATTTCTCACCAAGGTAGTTGTCCAACAACTATAGCTATGGTGTCTATTGACTCTTCCCCAACAATTATCATTGTGCCAAGAGGTACATTCTACAACCTAGTATGTGGGATATGTGTAATTCCTTTTGCACTCTACCTAGACATGACAAGTGCTATATATAAAACAAGAATAAAATATTCTCTAAATAAATAAATAAAACTAATGTTGTTTATAATAAAAACAAAAATTTATAGACATATTATGTTATTTTTAATTAAAAGCATTAAAAAATATCACTGTCGACTTGATTGATATTACAAAAGAGTGTGAAGGAGTTGAAGTAAGAATATTTTACTTGGAACCATAAGTGTCATGCGGAAAGAGTTATTTTTGCGGACAAACCTAACCTCCCTAGGAGTCTAAGACTCTCTAGTGACAA
>APFE031297713.1:8569-22234 GCA_000404065.3 Pinus taeda
GCCAGAGGAGTTCTGGGATGGGTGACCTCCTGGGAAGTCCTGGTTACCGGGTGCAAGCCCCGGAAGTGATGATTGATGCTATGTGATTCGTTCTCCACATTTCACTAGTTTCAATCCCACTTCTTCACCCCTGTGAGCATCACCGATGCAATGAGTGCTAAGTGAACTATTCAAAAATCATGAGAAATTAGTCAGTTACGACTACCTCTCATGGAAATGGTCATACGTGAATGACTTTAAAAATAACGCAGTCTTAACTATTGTCTTTTATAGCCTCGTAACTCTACTTATACAATTTGTTAACACTAACAACTCCTAGAATTACGGTAGATGTTTGACTATAATTACATAGTGGTTTCTTAAGAGAAAATGAATATAGAGATAGTAGTGCATTGATTAAAATATTGATCCACCATTGCAGTTGATGTCTCAAGATAGTGCTGCTAGTTGGATGGTGACCATTTTTAGAACCACATCTTGATCATACGTCCTCCAAATCTGCAAGAATAATCGAATTCGCAAGACACTTAGGCAACAATCCCCTATGAGTATGCTTCATTGATTAATGATTCATAACGACATGAAAAGAGGTATACTTGTGTGGTTTAGAATGTAAATTGACCAACAATGGTGTAAAATGGATACAAGAAACAAGGTAAAAAGGTGGGTCAAAACATACAAATTCAGCCACCAGCATCTCCCACCAACTGGTCTTTATGCATTTCCTCATGCAGCCCATCGCCTATGCAAATCTGGGTTGTAGTTGTGATGATCAGCATGAAGTTGTGTGAGATTATATTTTGCAGCCATTTTTCTTCCCAAAGGCTTATATTCCTCTGTCTGGAGGACTTCCTTCCACCAATCCTCGCCTACATCATAGGTTGGAGTGTGCTGATCAGTTGGAAGCTAGATAATGGGGAGCCAAAACCTCAAAGCCATTGATCAGACCCCATGAAGTTGCATTCATGTAATATACCGAGGTACCCTGTTTAGATCCCAAGCAAAATTGAGGGCCCCAAAAGGTTCACGTATCCTCATAGCAGATGACGATAGCGTCTACCATTTCTAACAATTGTCCTGGGCCTTATCTTGACAAGTAAAAATTTGTTTTGTGCATATGTCAACACACCATTTCTGGGTTGCCAGCATCTATCCTTTCCATCCCTTGATCCCTAAAAAGGTTTGGTGTTTGTTATAAACGTTCAGAGACTGAAAATTATCCATCCAAAGGACAAGTTGTTTGTTCGCTTGATTCTCTTCGAATGTGTTGAAGGCCTTTTTCCATTTAACCTGATTAATTGTGTAGGAGATAAACACTCTCAATTGAATTTCTCCCATGTATGGCACTAGGTTGAATGATTTATCATTGCCCAAAAAGTAATCATGCATATAGAGTTCACACATCAAGTGTTGATCCAAAATATTGTGGCTTCTCAAGATGCACAAAAATTGTATTGGTTCCTCTATCACATGGTTTAGTTCCTAGTGGATGCTTTATGAACAAAAGAATAGATATTTTCCATGGAGGAATAGATCATACCTATGGGAAAGGGGTCAAAAAGTAATTAATGGTTGTGCCAAATCAAACATTTCTTCATTATTAGCCTTCAGTAGCTGCACCTTCCCTTCCAGTTCCTCCATTTTCTTCTGTTGCTTCTCCTGCTTTCATTTCTTTTTGTCCATTTTCTCCATGTAATTGGTAACTATTTTCATGGCTTGCTCACGAAATCCCTTCATGCCTTCCTGATGGACTTCTAAAGGAATGGTCCCCCATTGAAGGTGAGTTGCATTAGCTCGCCACCTCTAAATTTCTGCAATAATGAAAAACTCTTGTGCCTTGAACACATGAAAAAATGTCTCAGTCTTTGTAGCCATGGAGGTTGTGGGCCTGTCCTTGGTCTGCACTACTACTAAGATTTTTTCATCCCCAGGTTTCACAACATCTTCTTATGCTCCTCACTTTCCTTCGTAAGCATCATACCTGCTTCATTAACGTGACAATTTCCATTTTTAGCTACATGTTTTCCCTGAAGTGTGACTGGTACCTCTCTTTAAGAGGGGACCTTATTTTTACACATTTCTTAATGAATTATTGTTTGAGAACAACCTCCTCAACTGATCTTGCAGTTGGTTTGGGGTTTGGTGGATTGACATCAAAAAATTTGTCAATCGATTCTTGCTTGACCCTCACCCCCTCTGTTTGTTCCTCGACTCAGGGAGTAGTCGCAACGTCTCCCCCTTCGAGTCTTGGAATCTCCATATCTTCCCTTGGTGGCTCTGCAACCACTATAGTCTCCTGTGGGGTAGCATCAACAACAATGTTCTCCTCTAACGGCCCCATGGGGACAATATCATCCATAGTCTCTTTAGTTTGTTCTTTGGTCAGAATTAGTTTTTATGTGACAATGTCAATCACCAATCCCTCAATTTGTGCAATTTGTTCACTAGTAGACATTTTTTCTTATGTAATAGTGTCGACAATGGTGCCTTTAATTGCCCCAACAAATTTCAAGATCAGAGGAGAGGCCTCTTCCTTCACCAAGTGCCTAGGGAAATGAAACTTCCTTTCCCCTCTTGGTAAGGACACAAGAATCGAAGAATGAAAATTGCTTTCTTGAGTGTCTATTCTCTAAGTGCATGTTGCATAAGGTCCTCCTTCTGTTGTTCTCACTTGCTGGTCTGTGCTCCCTTTTTCTTTTTATGCCTGTGCTTCTTCTAGTTTGTCCTCCTACTTGATAGTTGACACTGGTTCTTATGGAGCAGTGTCGACTATGGCTCCTGGTTCTTTCAAGGGTTCCTTAATCGCTTAAGCAGGTGATGTTGGCCCTTGTGTATTATCACCATTCGCATCCTCATCCAAAGGTTCCTAGATTTCTTGAACATATGATGTTGGTTCTTGTGTGTTAGCAAGACCTGCAATTTCATCCAAGCGTGGCGATTCTCTCCTTAAAGTGGTAGTCATCGCTGGTTCCTATGGAACAATGTCGACTTCATTTTCTTATATCTCCATTTCTTCTACTCCCATTGAGACAACTCGGGACACTAGTTCTTATGGAGCACCGTTGACTGTGGCTTCTTCTATCTCCATTTCTTCAACTCCCGTTGAGCCAACAGGTCACATTGGTTCTTATGGAGCAGCATCGATTGTGGCCTCTCCTATCTCCATTGCTTCTTCTTCTTCCATCAATTCTTCCTTATCCTCCATTGAATGCATCATAGCTACAAGTTCTTCCTCTGCTATCTCAATGAATTATGGCCAAGCCACAGAAGTTTGGGATAGAGCATGCACCACTAATATTTTGACCAACCCATGATTTGTAAGGACTATTAATGCTTGTTGAGATCGATGAGTACACTACGCCATTAGTTGAAGACTATTCCATAGAAAATATGGCATGTCTCTTTAGTAGGTACATTATCTAGCTTGACAATCTAATTTGCAACTTGGTCTCTTAAGGAATTGTACATGATTCGAATAGGTTTTTTCTTTGAGTGAAAAAAATGATTCTTTGACATGATGATGGAACTTGGATTGTCACAGATAATAAGAATAGGTTAGTCATAGAACACTTTCACATCTTTTCTTCATCAATAAGAGCTAAGTCAAACAAGAAGTTGTTCCTCTATATTCTGCTTCAACCGTAAAGAGAGATATTGAATCTTGCTTCATATTCAACCATAAAACTAGATATTCTCCAAGAAAGAAAGTGCCACCACTAGTGATATTTCGATCATCTAGATCACCTTCCAAATTAGCATTAACAAATAATTAGTGAAAAATATTTACCTCTTGGGTAGCAAAATCGATAGTCCATTGTGGCTCTAAGGTATCTGAGAATCCTTTTGGATTCTAAAAGATAGATTTATTTGGGGTTGCTTGAAATATTATAATAATACCAAATTCCTACATCATGTATATTCTTGAGGCTATAAAATATAAGAGGTTGCCAATAATAGACTTCTATAAGGTCTGGTCCACTTTTGGTGATTCATTAATATAGCTAAGCTTGCAGCCTATATCCATTGGTGTTCTCACTAAGGAACACTCCCCCATGCCAAATTTATTCAATACTTCCTTTTGATATTTCTTTTGTGAGATAAAAATCCCATTGGGAGTCTGCATAATCTGCAAACTAGGGAAATAAGAAAATTTTCCAAGCATAGACATCTCAAATTTGACCTTCATATTAGTTTCAAAATAGCATGTTAGTGGATCTAAATCACTAGAAAATATAATGTCATCAACATAGACAACCACCACTATTAATTTTCCATTATTATCTTTAACATACAAATTACTATCAGTTGCACCTCTTTTGAAAGCACACTTGAGCAAGTAATCATCCAACTTAGAATACCAAGCATGTGGAGCTTGCTTGAGACTATACGAGGAAAATTTTAATTTTCAAGCATTATTAGCTTTATCTGATAGGTGAAAACCATATGGCTACTCTATATAAATTTCTTCCTACAAATATCCATTTAGAAAATAGTATTTGACATCCACTGATATATCTTAAATTTGTTGAAATAAGAAAATGCCAAAAGCATTCTAATTTCCTCTAATGGATAAAATGGAGCAAAACATTCATTAAGATCCATACCTTCAATTTGAGCATAGCCTTTCCACACTAATCTTCCCTTGTTACTGACCACTTCTCCACTCTCATTAACCTTATTCTTCAAGATCCACATCGATCCAAAGGCATTCTTGTTTATTGTTCTAGGAACAAGATCCCAAGTCTGATTTTTCTCTATCTAGTTAAGATTTTCATGCATATCTTTTAAAAAATTATGATCATAATTGGCCTGTATAACATCCTTTGGTTCCTCCATGGATAACAAAGCTACATGCGTTTGAGTAGGGGGGGTTTAGTAGCTTCCTTCTTATATACACACATGTGTATAAATCACAAACAATTTTATCAGCTAAGTGGTGTTTTTACACATACCTTGAGGGATACTTGGCTTGAGGACTAGAGGGATCTTCATTGTATTTTTCTAAAAATAGCTCTTCTTGTTTATCATCAAAATTGATTGGATCAAGGAAGCTAGTATTTACTGGTTGATTGACTTTAGATTTAACATATTCATCCACTTTGACATTAATAAAATCAACATTCCTCTTTGTATTTTTATTGTAGCATCTATAGCCCTTGCTATTTTGAGAATATCTAAGAAAAATACCTTCATCATCCCTTGTATCAAACTTACCAAGATTTTCATCATTCATCTTGATGTAGCATGTGATTCTAAAAGCTCTAAAATCCTTAAATGTTGCATGTCTGCCATACCAAATCTTATACGGAGTATCACTACTACTGTGTGAATAACTTCTACCCAAAATATATGTTTAACATTCCCTTTCTCCCATCATGGCCCTAGATAACTACTCAATTGATCTATTGCCTCTTTCTACTACACCATTTTGCTATTGATTTTCTATTATAGTGAAGTACCTTTTGATGCCATGTTTCTTATAAAATTATCAAATTATTTTGAAGTAAACTCACCTCCATTATTACTCCTTATCCTTGTTATTTTACAATATATCTCATTATCAACCATGGCTTTAAAGTATTTAAACTTCTCAAAGGTTTCGAATTTATCTCTAGGAAAAGAAAACCCCGTCATTCTATTCAAATAACCAATTATAAGCATGAAATACAATTTAGTTGTGGGTGTTTACATTCTTTTTAGGTTGCACAAATCCATATGAACTAGTTGCAATGGCTTAGATGATGATCTCTCATTGGGCTTGATTGGTAATCGAGCTTGCTTACCCAACATAGAAGACCTGCAAATAGTATTCTTAGGCTTTAATAGTTCTGGTAGGTCCTTGACTGCATTATTTTTTCCTAATATGACCATCTAATCCGAAATCAAATGACCAAGTCGCCTATGCCACAACCAACTTTCATCAATATTCAACAAGCAACATTTCTATATTTTCTCTTTTAGAACATATACATTTCTATCTATTCTCATAGCTTCAGCGACTGCCTCACTAGTGCCTGAAAATTTTATTTGACAATTACTAGCCTTTAAAATCACATCAGCCTTGGTCACACATCTGAGATACACTAAGTAGATTATGTTTAATCCCGTCAACAAATAAGACATAGTTTTATTTACCTCTTCCATTTGACAAACTGACAATTCCTTTTCCAACAATGTTACTAGGTGCATTATTACCAAAGGTCACATTGCTTTTGTCAACTAATTTCTATGTAAAAAACTTACTTTTATCTCCTAACCTGTTCCTAGAATAGCCACTTTCCATGTACCAATGAATTTCTTCATTACATGCATATAAGACATGTCACATTGTTTTTAATTCTCCTTTACTTTCCAAACTTGGGGATTTTGACTAGTTTGCTCAATAACTAGATGAAGCCTCTTATTCTTAAATCTATAGTCCATTGCTTTATGCTCAAAATTTTGATAGTTAAAGCATTGACTCAAATTATTCAAAGAAGTAAATGGATTATTGTACTTGTGTCTACTCATCCTTTGTTATATCAATTGATTAATTTGTTGATAATTTCTTCTTGGTTACCTGAATTGCCTATAAGATAAATTCGCCATACAATTTGGTGCTTTAAGACCATAGTTGGTACATGCAAAGAAATATCTTGGAAATATGTCTGCATACCTTGAAGAAAATCGATTTCTGAAGCTTTTGTAGGCTACCCTCTACATATTTCAATTTGCCTCACCAGCGTTGCTTATCTTTGGTTAGAAAAATTCCTCTTGTTATTGCATTGTTGTTGTTTGCTATTAAGTTGCACATTGATTTTGTATTTTTGTTATTATGTTGACTCTTCTTTTGTTGTTGCATTTTTTAACAAAGTTAATTGGTTTATTTCCCTTTAATTCCATTTTTGAGCTAGATTCAGCCTCAAATCCAAGACCATATCGATTTTTGGAGACTCTTTGTGCTTCCAAAAGATCCTTTAAATTTTTCCCCTTCCAAACTTTTCGTTTAAAATCAATTGAGTCCCTTCTTTTTCCAACTCCTTTCTCAGAAAAATAACCTCTTCTCAATATTTTCACATGCTTGACTCTTTTCAATGATTTTTTGGTTTCAAGTCTTTTGTATCTTCTGACATTCTTTGATTTGTTGGAGTAATGGCTCAACATATTCAACTTTTCCTTTGATTAGTAACTCCTTCTAAGGTTTATTTTTCTTTCTCAACCTTTATATCCCTTCAAGTGCACTCACCATCTCTCCTTCTAATTCTACATCAACCTCTTCATGATGAGAATTAATGGCTTCAACTTCTAGATTGTCTATGGCCATAAGCATAAAATATTTTGGAATTTGGTCATCTCTATCCAAATAATAGTATTTCCTATCTTCACTTTTATATGTTCTTGCATCTTGGGTGTAAAGGATCTTATTTTTGGCACTTTTCCTATCCTTTTGTACCTTCCTAGACTTTTCTCTTGGATCCTATTCCTTCTTCTTCTTTTGAAGACACATGGAAGCATAATGACCAAATTTTCCACAAGTAAAACAATTAAAATGTAACTTACATTTATACTTTGATAAGCCTCTCTTGAGCTTCCTCATGAAATTGGCTTCTAATTCATCTGATCTGCAACAAGAATCATCATTCTATTCCTTGGACTTTTTATCTACTTTGAAATCTGAATCCTTTCCTATAGGATTTCCATTATAAATTTTAATCTCATAGGCAATGAGTGTACCAAGTATTTAATCTAAACTGAGATTTTTTGTATGAGTCATCCCTTCAATAGTTGAAACCTTTAGATTAAATATCTTAGGAAGAGATCTCAACTCCTTTTGAACCACTACCAGCTCTTTTAATTTGTCATCAAGACCTCTTATAGTATTCACAACTTCATTAACTCTCAAGAAGTATTTTGAAATATTTTCATCATCATTCATATTTAAAGACTCAAATTGTGTTCTAAAACCTTTAAGTATAGATTTATTTATCTCTTTTGTCTCCTGCATAGTAGTTTCTTAGCTTGTTCCAAATAGCTTTAACTCTTGAGTAGTCCATATCCTTGACTAGTTTAGATTCAAGTAGACCATCAAGTAAGGCATTCATAACTTTAGCATTGCATGTGAAATCCATCTTCTCATATTTAGTAATTGTTGTTGGAGGAATTTGATATTCTTCTTCTACTTCATCCTATACTTCAACTCAAAGTGATCAAATGTAGGTCTTCATCCTTACTTTCCAAAACAGAGTTCCTTCCATTGAACATAGGTACCATGTTGTTGAATCTTCCTTGTTTTCCATGGCCCTTGATCTTTCTTCTAGTTTTTAAACTAATCTAAAGTAACCTGACTTTCTCTCATACAAGTTTTTATAAACTAGAAAAATGCTGAGAGTGGGGGTGAATCGGTATTATAGGGATTTTAAAACTTTCTTTCGCTTGCTATGATACTAGGACACCAATAAACTTTTTAGAAATTATTTTATATGAAAATTGCAAGAAATAAAAAATGTATCATAATGAGAACATACAAGTTCTTGAAATATTTGTTTCAATTTATTCACAAGAAGGCTACAACTTCTTTTTTGCTACAACTAGCAAGAAGCAACTACTCCTTGATTTATTAGCTATAGCTAAAAGGAGCTTCAAGTCCTAAGTTTATCAACTACTACTAAAAGGAAATTCAACCCCTATATTCATCAGCTACTACTGAAAGAATATTCAACCCCTAAGTATTTACTAGAAAGTACTAGAAGGAGCTATAACCCTTCATTTTCAAGATACAATGTCCATGACCTCATTGATTCATCTTTCATACAATTTTCATACACAAACCATGAAGGCCACCTCATTTCAAAAACAAATAATTTTTTAACTCAAATTATCACCACCATAAACATCACCTTTAGAAATCCTTGACCATTGATCAATCCACCAAAACCAACACACACACACACTAATCAATTTCTCTTCTCTTTACAAATTCGCTTCTATTTATATACAAATTTGAGCTAATATTTTTAGTAATTGATCTTTTAGTTAATTTTAGCTCAATATCATGCATAAATCTCTATATCTATTCATCTACCACTTGTATCATGTATTTCGAATTTGATATTTAGTCTTCTAAAATTCCTCTATTATTTCTCTAATAGAAACTAAGTTAAATTGCTCAAAAATGCAATTTTGGAGAAAAATATCATAGGTTTTAACTGTGACTTTCTAAATTGATGCACCACTACATTTACCTAATTCGTCAAATAGACCGCTAATTATATAATTTTATCCAATTTCAGCAAATTTCACTTATCTATGGCTAAATTATTCTTCAACTTAAGAAAACTACCATATTTGGTTGTTTCTTCCAAAAAAATCCATTAACTAGTTTTGTTCTTCGTCGACTGTTGGAGTGTCTTCATGTTAGTGCTTTCACCAATATCACTATGAATTATGACCAACTCCTAATGGGTTTAGGAGCATAATGAGTTCGAATGTCATGGCCATTCTCCAGTTGTGAATGGCCTAAAGGTCCACCGATCTAACTAACCGACTTGTTGAAAATAAATACACATGAAATATTCACCGAACACAACCCTTGGCCTGATTTTCAAGGAACTTCCATGTTAACTTTTTGGAATCATCCTTTCCACATGGCTTCTCCTGAGTGGTTCCATTTCTCAATCGAATTTGGCCTACTTGACCACCTAAAGGATCAAAATTAGCATGCAACATGTCCTTGTTTCAAATGGACATGACACTTATGGTTATTTCATGTTGATGCCATATTCCACTATGGCTCTACCTGTGCATCTAAATAACCCATTTCAACCAATATAATTATGCTATGTGTCTTCTTTTGGTTGGTCCATGTTTTCAACTTGTATAGCTGATGAGGGGTCCCATGACTTGGGTTTTTTCTTGTTGTGTTTCTAAAAAGAACTAAAATAGGTTAGGGGTTGGGTGTCAGAAGATTTTCTTTATTGCATCCAAAAGGACCGACCTCTGACTAGGCTCAAATTTCCAAAGAACTGACTAGGTGAGGAGTCGGGGCATATCCATGACTAAGTTAGAACCTTGCTAACTCAAACCTTGTTGTTATTTGACCCTTCTCCTGTTACAAGTCTTGAAATTTTACCTTCAATAATTTTTTGATCTAGAAAAACTTTTTCAAACTTCAATATACCATTAGAAAGATTTGTCCATCTGAATGGGTTCCAAATTCATTTTAGGTAATATGTTATGCTACAAATTGCTCCAAATTCTCTAAATGTTTTCCATATTTTCCTCTACCTTACCTGAGTTGATCTTTATTCTTCTTACAAGCATATCTGCTTTTGTCTTTATTTTAATCACCTTTCCATCAATGACAACACATTTTTTACATATTGAACCCAATATTAAACCAAACATTACAAACCTTAATATTAAACCCAATATTAAACCATACTATTAAACTCAATATTATTAACCCTAATATTAAACTCTAACTTTGTAATGTCATAATGTGACATTGATTAAAATGCAATATAGTATAACATTGCGACAATGGTTGTCCCATTCATTATCACATTGTGTTAATGTTTGTTGCAATGCCATGTTGGATAGATTTATTTATCATTTTTATGTCAGAATATCAAATCCTAATATTATAAAAAATATTATAAACTATACCATTATAAATCCTAACACTAAACCCAATATTAAACCCTAATACTAAATCCAATATTATAAACACTAATATCAAACCCTAATTTAGATATTGTAATGTGACTTTGAGTAAATTGCAATGTAATGTAACATTATGACAATGATTGCCACATTGCTTGTCACATTGAGACAATCGTTGTCATAATGTGACGTTGAATAAATTCTATACCACGCCAACCTCACAATATTAATGTCAATCTTATAAACCATTAATATTGTAATCCCAATATTATAAAACCTAATATTAAACCCAATATTATAAACCCTAATATTAAACCAATATTATAATATCACCATGGTCAACTATTTAAACAATGACTATCAAGCTTGTCTTTGTTTGATTGTGTTCACTAATGTGGTTGACTATGTTTGTATGCTAATATTAATCATTAATAATGACAGGTTATTAGGTTTGATCAAAGATGAGTGTTGACTATCAAACATAGTCGAACATACTCAACAACAACAATAAATGTGGTTGATTATAATGGAATATGATTGAGTTACATTGAATGGGGATGATCACGAATGAACAAGGTTGACTATTATTAAATATGGTATACATAGGGTTCACCAAGTTTGATCATGGTCATCTATTTAAAAAACTATAAAGGATGATTGTGTTCACTGATGTGGTTGACTATGTTTGACTATTAATATTAATTATTAATAATAGGTGATTATATTTGATCGACATTAAAGAGTGTTGATTGTTAAACATAATAAAACATATGTTTGAGACATGCGTTCAGCAATAATCACATCAAAATTAATTTGTCGACGCATTTCGAACCAACGAGTGTGGTTCACCGTTAGGACAAGATGAAGAACCAAACCTTGGCACCAAAATAAATAGAGAGATCGAGCATTCCAATGTATAGAAAGAGACAACTAATTTTGACCAAAGGGAATGGCTATAATTGATTGGGCAACAACTATATTTGACACAACCAATATTTATGGAAGAAATAGATATTTAATTAATAAATTAGTTAATTTGTTAGATATGGGTTTAGTTACGTATATTTAAATAAAGTAGAATAAATCTAATAAATTAACTAATTTATTAATTAAATATCTATTTCTTCCCTAAATATTGGTCGGGTCAAATATATTTTTTTCTGAGTCAATTATAGTCATTCCCTTTAGTCAAAATTAGTTGTCTCTTTCTAGCCATTGGAATGCTCGATCTCTCTATTTAATTTGGCACCAAGGTCTGGTTCTTCATCTTGTCCTGACGATGAGCCACATTTGCTAGTTCGAAACTCATCAACAAATGAATTTCAATGTGATTATCATTGAAAACATGTCTCAAACACTTGATAATGGTGACACAAGCCTTAATTTTATAATAATAAAAAATAGTCAACCACATTAGTAAACTAGTGTGTTTTAAACCATATTAATATTAATATTATTAAACATTTTTAGACATTGAATATGAGTGTCCATGGTTTTACTATGTCATCATGTTGACTCTAGTTATGTCAAGCATGATGTTTATGGTTAACTACAGGCACATTGAACATGGTTAATTATAGGCACAAATATTAACTACATGGTTAACTATATGGTTGATTAAGTAAATGCTTGACCAAAATTGACTGAAGATGACTATAAGTGAAAAAGGTTGACTATTGTTGACTATTAGTGAACAAGGTTGACTATTATTCACTATAATAAACATATGGCTAATTAAGGTTGACCATGTTTGAGTATTTAAACATTGACGCCAAAGGTTAATTATGTTTGACTAGGTCATGAGGTTGAGTCTTGATACACATTTATGGTTAATTATAACCATGTTAAGCATAATGTGTATCATTCATGGTTGAAGATGATGTTCATGTTGACTATGTTTAACCAAAACAATCGTGATTATGATGTGCTAATAATTAGATTAATATGTTATTAATATGTAAATTTAAAAGATTATCTATAAGTATAATTATTATTATAACTATTATAAATTTATGAAGGTTTTAAAAATATTATTAATTTTAATGTTATTATAAATTATTAAAATTTAATAATTAATATCACTTTTAAAATTCATATTAAATATAAATATAAATATTGATGATTGGATATTAACCTGCATATTAATATATATTTTGTATCCAAAGGACCTAGCAACCCCCTCACATGTAGCTACTAGCAAACTCTGGGAAGTCTACGACCTATCCTCCTCTCTGTAAATCAGGTCAAAACTATAGGTATTTGAACCTTGGATCTCTAAGTTCTCATAGATTTTCAACATCAATCAATCAACCAACTGAAGTTTCTCCCCTGAAACAACCTAAATTATTGATATTAGGATTAAGATTTAATTATTAATATTATTAATAAATTTATAAAGCTTTATAATGCATATGAATCTTATTATGTAATATTAATATTATGAAGCTTTAATGTTTTTTCAATCAAACTTTCTATATTAAATTGAAAAACTTATTAATAATAAACTTTAATGCTAAGTTAATATTAAAAGTTAGGGAAACCCACAAAGGCTTAAATGGAGGCTACTACCTTACATGGGAAATAACCCTCTCCAAATAGTCCATGTGACCAAGGATCTTGAAAAATCACAAGATTCTTTCAACATTTAGGCCCCTTACGATCATTCGGAGCTATCTTCAGTCAGTTAAGGACCTTGTGAACCCCAAGGATGGGAAAGGTATTTACATCATTCCCTGTTCTTATGGGACTCCTTGTATTGGTGAAATTGGTCACTCAATAAATCAAAGGATTTATGAGCATGCTACGAACATCAGGCATAGTAGGTCTCACTCCTTTGCTTTGGTAGAACATGCAGAAAAGACGACACACTTCATCTACTTAGAAGAGGCTACGTTCTTAGCTAGGATTGACCATTTTCAACATCACAAATTCAGAGAAGCCTTAGAACTTGAAAAGAGACTTGTTAATCTAAATAAAGACAATGGTTGGGGTATCAACAAGTGTTGGATCCCTTCTCTAACTTCC
>APFE031297721.1:0-19414 GCA_000404065.3 Pinus taeda
GCCATTTGTCTTGGCATCCTCCTCCTTCACTTTTCTTCTGTTGTGGTCTTCCTTAGAACCTCTGCTATGACTATCAGTAATCATTTTCTCCTCCATCTCTATGAGTTCCTCACTCACTCACTATGAGTTGCATTAAAACCTCAGCAACAGCAAGTCCTCCCTGCTGCTACTTACCTCACCAAGCTTTCCTCTGTACTTGGTCTTTTGGCAAGCCCTTGGTTCTCTATCTCGGGAACCTCTTTTGAGCACTTCTCTTTGCTCCTTTAGGCTTCAACTCATCTGCATATTCTAAGAACATAATTGTCCTCTTGTATTTCAATCACAATGAAATACTTGGTTCTGACCGCCTCTTCTTACTTAGCAATTCTACCCACATCCTCTGTGGAATTTCCCTTATGATCTTCTTGTGAGTTACAGTAATACCTCTGCAATAACAAGTCTCCTTCTTGCTACATAGGCTTCACTAAACTTCTCTCCTCTGAGCTCAGTGTTTTAGCATCTCACTGGTTCTTTCCTCTGGAACCAATTGAGCACTCCTTGCTCTAGGTCACTATAAACTTCTCACCTTCTTTTGTTGTCACCTGTGTATCAATATAAAGACCACACACTCCAATCTTCAAATCAATTAAAATAAAAACATACCATCTCACCTTCAAGACTTCTGCACGATCTTGTTCTACCATTCACTTGCACTTTGAATGGATTGTCCTTTGTTCCCTTGCATCTGCAATTTTCCCAATATTCTGCTATACCTTACCTCTGTGTGCTTACTATTTGTCAGATTAGAATCTGATCTCCTCTTGCCTGCTTTCATCACCATTCACCTGTATACACACCTTCAAAACATAACTCTGTTCTAAATTCTTTTCAAAGAAATTTTCACACAGAATTTCTTTGTGTTGCCTTAATATCAAATGTTTCAGCCACAATTCTGCTCTGATACCAAATGAAGCAGGGAAAACCTGTGATACCCACATTATGCATATAAAATTCATAATCTCATCTTTCCCAAAAATTCCAAAGACCTGCCTGGTCAAACCTTCATTACTTAAGGTTCAAGGCCCCTTAATTGGTCTCATGTGAAACAAGTTAATAACTAACTCCAATCTGACCCTTAGGTAATCCTTTGTTGCAGAACCCTTTAACTCAACCCCTTTAACCTT
The DNA here is from genome assembly GCA_000404065.3 of Pinus taeda. Taxonomy (NCBI): domain Eukaryota; kingdom Viridiplantae; phylum Streptophyta; class Pinopsida; order Pinales; family Pinaceae; genus Pinus; species Pinus taeda. Next base: position 1,164 of record APFE031297721.1, read on the forward strand.
TATAACAATTATGGTTAACTCTATACCCGTGCATATTAACCAAACCCCGCTCTACATGCCAACTCATCCTTTATCGCAATCGTGGAGTTCAAAAGACTCAATAGAATGTGCATTTAGAACTCCCATCTTGCGATATACAATTGCCCTTTCTACCATTGATTTCGTCCACTAGATCAACGGTTTTCGCAATATTGCATCACACCATCATGTGACTTCATCGCCTCTCGCATGTGATATGTGATAACACAACCGGACTTCAAATAGAATGAAACAGTGCCTATAACCTTCTTGGGTCCACTCCTTTCCAATTCGTTAATTGAACAGCGACTAAATAGCACTCGGGATTGAAAAGCAATATGTAATTGAACAGCACTCAGGATTGAACAGCAATCCGTAATTGAACAGCACTTCGTCGATTGAACAGCAATTCGCCAATTAAATAGCAGTTCCGTCCCACGTTGACTTTCACTCTTCGCCGTTGATCTTCTCTCTCCAAATCTAACAGTCATCACTTGTCCCAATCACCAAAACAATCTGATCACCATCCTCCATCGATTGATCAAGGCACGCTTGATCTAATCATTCGATCCGACAGTCTGTGGGTCTTCAACAAACACGCGGATTACCAAACAGCTCAACCCCCGTAGTTAACTATGACGTTAGCATTTGGAAAATGAGATCGAAGGCTAGGGTTTAGTACGGGCCTTCGACCATGATCAAGAACTTCCGCGCTCTCTTATCCCCGCTATTCTTCTTCCGCCGTTAATACCCATTGATCTAAATGATCTGACGGTTCTCATTATTTTCTGCCTACTTCGCGTTTAGGCCCTTTCCTTTACTTCGTTTTTATGTTGTTCCTGTAGTGTTCTTTTGTGGTTTCAGCTTCCTTCAGGGTTCTAGTCCTTCGCTATTCTAAATCACGACTTCCTCTTAAGCTTAGCTCCGCTCGCGCCTTTAGGCTTCCTTCACCTTCACTGATACATTAAAGGCTTCCTCTTGTACTATCGATGTGTACAAAGCCGTAACACCGCTTTGTTACTCTTCTCTGTATTTCGCCTCTAACTCTGCACATGCAACTTCCATTACATAGAACTTACTTCTAGTTCACACACAAGTTACAATTAAATTACTCCATACACACACGTACACTCAGAATTGAGTTGTTTGTATTAATAAACAGGTATTTACATAGTTTCTTCTCTCAGGCCTGATTTCCAATATCAGTGGCCTCTGTTTCACAATCTGCCTGTAGGTTTACAATCAAACCCTTCACACTCTAACTCCTGACTAACTAGCTAACCAACCCCTGACTATGCCTTTTAGGCTTACATTTATACAAAGGGATTCTACAACCAATTCCTGGTTTAGATCCATAACCTTCTCAACAAAATCCTAAAATCGCTTCCTTATCTCTAAGGATCCTCTCTAATCCATAATCATGAATTAGCTCATAATCTAAGATTTACAATTAATTCTCAAATCTCTCAATCTTTCAACTATCTTCCCTACATTCCAGAATATTTACTAATATGCGTCACTATCCTTAATTAAACCCCTACTCTAGCTCCTCTCATTAAAATCACTCAAAACCTTAATAATTACATTAATTCAAAACATAGGAAACAAACTTCCTTGAAAACACAAGACCCCCTATGTCTACTAAGATACAATGATATTGTTGAGTTGAATGCTCCTGCATCAAAATTCAAACTATAATCGACTCAAATATGATTGTAATTTTATTTTATTTTTAACTATAATTAATTTTTACTTGTTTATAAAATATAGACTCTATTTAATCGATTAAAGTCCTCAAATTTAATGATATCCTTAAAACATATAATTCATATATTTGTTGATTAGCTATGTGATCTAAATAACTATTTCAACTTAATCAATGTTTTATTTATCTATTAAACATGGCCCTACTTAGTTGATTAAGGTCATCTGATTTAATGATACCCTTAAAATGAGAAATCCATATATTTATTTATGAGTTATATTATCTGATATATTTAAATATTAAAGAAAAACATCGAAGATTAAATTGATTTAATTTTGGTATTTATAAGAACAAGTCACTCATATCGTATCGTGTTGAATCCACATAATAAAATTGAATCTAAGAAAATTTAAGTTATAAAATTTAATTGAGTTTTTAATTTATTATATTTCAACCTCAATTAATCAATTCCAATCCTCATGAACCTAATTGTAGGACAGAATCTCAATAGTGTCCCAAAATAAAACATATGCATAGACAATACTAGCAATAGTATGAATAGTTTCACAATTTTGGAAATCCACATTTATCCATATCAAGTGTTGTCACTATGAAAGGACAATTACTTAATGTCTCATCAATTCTTGGTTATGCCTTTTTCACATATTCAAAAAATTTGCCAATGCTTTTGGTCTTTATATGAATGCACAAAAATCTATTTTGTATCATGAAGATTGTGATTTAGATACCATTGTATACATAAAAAACTTGTTTGGTATTAATGCCAAGTTGATGGGTCTAGGTATGAAATATTTGGGATACCATATTAAACCATGTAATTATAGGAATGTCAATTGGCTCTAGCTAGTTGATTGATTTTTTAGGAAAATCTCTGGATGGGGATATAGGAATCTATCCCTAGGCAGGCATGTTATCCTTTCCCAAGCTGTTCTAAACCAACTAAGGGTATACTAGGCCCATCTTTTCCACATTCCTGCTGCTAACACCCTCTCACTCAATCGGGTTATGGCTAATTTTATCTGGGGGGAAGTCATGTGCAAAAAAAAATCACCTTACTAAAATATCCAAGATTACTTTGCCAAAGGTCATGGGGGGATGGGGAATACTAGATCTCCGTCGTTTTGGATAGGCATTACTAATCAAGTCACTTTGGAGAGGTATCTTTGGTACTGGAACCTGGAGTCTAGTCATCAGACAAAATTACTTAAAGAATTATGATTTTACATACAGGTTCCGAAAAGGTACCATTTGCGCCACAAAAGGATCTACATCTGGTTCAGTTTCCAAAAGGTCACCAAGATCTTTCTACAACATCTGGATTGGAATATTGGCTCAGGCCACAACATTCTCATTGGCTCTAATCGTGTCCTAGGTTATGGTGATGTTGACAATATCCGACAACAGCTTATAGATGCCCTTAATAGAAGAGGCATTTTCTTCTGGAGTCAAGCCATTTCTACTTGGAGGGGTTTGTATCCTATCTGGAAGTGCGCTCGAGAACTGGGTTTATCTGGTCATTGGAACCTAGAATGGGAGCGCATAATTGCTGGGGTGAAACAACTTGGGATTTGCCGAGCTAAAAGACATGACAAGTTAATCTGGTCAAGGAATATGAAGAAAGAAAACATTAATGTGGCAGATATATACCTCTCTCTCTATTCCGTGGATCCAAATCTGACTAAAACACATTTTATTTGTTTTTTTCAAATTCAAAATCCCCATCAAAATTATACTCTTTACCTGCCTAGTTTTCCATAACAAAAATCTAACATGGGAAAATTTGCAAAAGAGGCAATGGCATGGCCCTGGCATATGTCCTAGTTGTAAAGAGGAATTTGAAAACAACCATATCTTTCTCACTTGTCCTCTCACTACTCAAGTCTAGAAAGGACTCTCTTCTCACTTTGGCTTTCCATATATCCAACATGTTTGCATTGAGGACTGTCTATAATGGTGGAGATCTCAAAAGGCTGAATGGAAAATCATTCCACCTATACTTTTTTAGGAAATTTGGAAGTGGAGAAACAACCACATCTTTCAGAGTTGCACTGAGAATTTTTACAAGGTTATTGAAAATATTATCATCTGCTACACTATATTCCACAAATGACATTTGCTACAAGGTCCCTAGACACAAGAGGACTAAAGTTCAGCTGATATACCCTATGGGCTTTTTTGATGAGGCTACACAACAACACATGTGGTTTTGGTTTTTGGCTTGCCATCTCGAAGGAACTGATTTTCAGAGCTTTTTGGCAAGGAGGACAGGGGCACTAACACTAAAGCTGAGGTAATGGCCTTATGGGGCCTTCTATGGTTCATAATTTTACTGGATATTCCTCTCATTCACATCCATGAAGATTCAAAAGTTATAATCGATCATATTATGGGATCAGCAAAAATCACAAATCCCTTAGTACTTGGATGGCTGACGAGGATAGAATTGTTATGGATGGAACTCAACAATTCCACTATCAAGCATGTTGACAAGGAACAAAATATGGATGCAGATTAATTATCGAAGAGGGACTTAATTGGAACCACTGGAAAAATGCACTTAACTATTTCCCTGGGCCAGAAGAACATTGATGTTGAGGACTTCCCCTTCCCTAGCTAAGTTTCCTCCACCCTCCCTTTAATTTTGCAAAAAAAAATATATTGTGCTTGTCTTTTAACCTTTTTATCTGCTTCTTATCATCTGCTGATGAAGAAATGCTGCTTATTCGCACTGTAAAGACATTTTGATGGAGGGATTATGTTCTGAGGGCATCTTTTGTTTTGCTGTTTCTGGCATGTATTTGATCATGCTTGTTTCAATCTGAATATGTATATGGACTATAGACTGTATATTTCCCTTTACATGCCACTTGACACTGTCAATTCTTGGCGGGCATGTGGTTTGGCATTTCTGATGGGGCTCATATATTGTGAACTTTTGAAGGCATCTGTTATCTTCAATATCTGATATTAATATAAAATTATGCTTTTTTCGTACTGCAAAAAAAAAAAAAAAAAACTCTGGGGTTCTTCCTGTTATCATTTAAGGTTCCGAATTGAATAGTTTGATCTAATTTTGATTATTTCCACAGTTCAATTTGGCATTTTATGATCAAGTTCCAACTCTAAATATAATCCATTCAATTTATATGATAGTAACTCAATTTGCATTTCAGGATTATACTTGGATCTTTTGAATCTTCCTCAATCAACTCTCATAATAAAATTGAGATACCTCGTATTGCATCTTTTTAACCGGTCAATAATTACACTTCTATATAAGAAAATTAATATTCATCTCCATATAAATTTGGACTATGATGAATCGATATAGACAATAAAAGTAAAGTCATTAGAAACTACTCGGGTTATTGGATGATTCAGTGAATAAAGATTGTATTTTGAGCTATATGAATCAATTTAAACAATACCCGTGAAATCGCTAGAATCTACTCGGGTCATTCTATTATTCAGTGAATAAAGATTGTATTCAGTCCAATGTCTTCAAAGTCAAATCATCAAACACTACTCAGATTAACCTAAGATGATATTCAGTGCAAAGTCTTCAAATTTATAAAAATGCTTTTGTATTTATTTCTTCGTTGTATCACAATGAGTCAAATATGAATACTGTTCATTGGATCGCTGATCTGATCGGCATCAACCCGGGTTCGATCAAGGAAGGGTTCAAATACTTGGGTTTCAACTTGAAGGCAAAAGGTAATTCCAAACAGGATTGGCAATGGTTACTTGAACGATTCTACAAAAAAATCTCTGGTTGGGAGTCAAGATTTATTTCCTTAGCTGGCAGATTTATTTTAGTGCAGGCAGTTCTATCTCAATTCGCTGTTTTCTAGGCCCACCTCTATTTCCTTCCTGCTACTATCATCAACAAAATGAGCTCCTTGGCTGCCAATTTTCTCTAGGGAGGAAAAGCTTTTCAGAATAAGATTCATTTAGTTAAGATGGCTTCTATATCTAAGCCGAAGAAGGCGGGGGGCTGGGGTCTTTTAGATATGCGCATTTTCGGGAGAGCCCTTCTTTGTAAGTCCCTACACAAAGGTATTTTTGGCGAGGGTCCGTGGAGCAAAGTTATCAATAGGAAATATTTAAAAGGCAGGAGTTTGGAGTTCTGGTTCAGAAGGAATTCCATGGGCACTAGAAAAGGGTCTTCTATCTGGTTAAGTTTCAGGAAAATACAACTTTTTTTCTTGGAAAATTTACAATGGAAATTATACTCGGGCTCAAGCATTCTCATTGGTTTTGACTCCATAGTTAACGGTTTGGACTCCTCTCCTCGTTTGGTCTCTTTCTTTCATGCAAAGGGTATTTTCACATGGGACAGGCTGATTAAATCATGGTCTCACTCTTCTCCTGTATGGAAGGATGGGGAGGACTTACATTTGCCTTTTTCCATGCGTCCTCTTTGGAACTCTGTAATACAGAGTCTAAACAGCTTGGGCATTCATCGTTCGGGCTCCAGGGATGTACTGGTCTGGGCTCCTCCGAAAACTTCGTTGCCTATTCGAGTAAAGGATTTATATGCTTGCCCACTCGTGCAGTTCTGGTTTGCTCTTTCCTCCTCAATTATGGAAAGTTGCATGCCCTCTTAAAATGATTTTATTCTCGTGGCTGGTCTTCAGAAACAGGAACCTAACTTGGGAAGTCCTTCAAAAGAAAAGTTGGCATGGTCCGGGTAGATGCGCCATGTGCCAAAATGCAGCGGAGACAAATTTACATATGTTCTTCCAATGTGCTTCATCTCTCCGTATCTGGTATGAACTTTCTTTGTCTTTTGGTTTTCCTTACCTGATCTTTTCCTCTGTTCAGGATGGCTTTAAATGGTGGAGCGAGCAGAGTTTATCCCGGCGAACTTTGTTTATCTTTGTCTGCTGGTTCTTGTGGAAATGGAGGAATGCTAGTATCTTTCAAGACTCAAAGGTGCCTCTGAACTCAATTCTGCTGCGTATTATGGCAAGTCAAGACTTTTTTGAATCGGGCCTTTTACAGTGAAAAGATGGCTGATTCAGGATATTGGTTTTCAAATAATGTGTCTCCAATCGGGGAAGTCTGAATGCTTGCTTTTGTATGTGTTCAATTTTGTATTTTTTTTAGTTTATGTGCCTGTTTTTTGGGCTGATCGGTCTCAGACAAATCTGACAGTTTTTGGACTGATACGATATTATATTTTGGTACCTGGTATCTAGTTATTTCGAGTACCTGGTACTCCTTGGTTTAACTTGGAAAATCTGTTTCCTCATCATCTTTATGTATTTCAGATCATTATATTCTCTTAATATAAGCTATGATGGTTTTTCTCTTTGAAAAAAAAAAAAAGATTGTATTTTGGGCTATATGAATCAATATAAACAATAGCCGTGAAATCACTAGAATCTACTCGGGTCATTCCATGATTCAAAGAATAAATATTATATTCAGTCCAATGTCTTAAAAGTCAAATCATCAAACACTACTCAGGTTAACCCAAGGTTATATTCAGTGCAAAGTCTTCAAATTTATAAAAATGCTTTTGTATCTATTTCTTTTCCTTGAACCTGGTGAGCTAGCTAGAGTGGTTGAGTGCTTCGAACTCATGCATGAGGCCTCGTGGTCAATTCTCTGCATTGATTACTACTGTAGCATGCCTCGCTCAATGTCCCTGTTGAGACAGGGACAGTAATCAACACCAACAGGCTTGCACTGGTTACCATCTGTGAATGTGAGGAAATGCCCAAGAGTTTCCTCACAAAGTATTCCTTGGAAAAAAATGTTATTTTTCCCATTTATAATCCTTTTAAAAGTGGGTTTTTGGCAATATAACAGGCACTACTCATCTTAATAATTTAAAGAAAACGTTTTACTAAAATTTGTATATTGGAAAGACTAGCATGGTGTACACCAGAGTCTATATGTTTCTAACGAATGACAGAAGCCTCTTACAATATCAAAGTAGAGCACCATAATAAGCACTGAAGAAAGAACATTCATGTAGACAGGGAGCAAATAATTGAGGCCTTGGTGAGGAATTGTTACTTTTCATATAACAAACAATTAACCGTTAAGCCTTTTATAGCAATAAATCAATCTTTCAGCCTTCTGTTAGATGATCCAAAAATAATTTATTATCATAGGTTACCAATATTTAGTGGACCTATGTAGTCACACCTGTGACAGAATTATGAATTCAAGTAGCATTAGAATTATGAATCAAAGGAAAGCTGCACTTCAAACATACAACAGAACTCAGACATGGACAACTGTAGTCTTGGACAATGGAGAGGCAACAGTATGAAGAATTATTGGGACTAGCAATGACTGGGGACCAGCAATGACTGGGGACCAGCAACTACTATCTAAATTCTTGAAAATTAACATGGCCAGTAGCTTGGGCGTGTTCCACAGCTTCCTACAAAATAAATTAAAACAGGAGAAATCAGGCCCTCCAAATATGCCCCAAAAATAGAACTTCAAAATTGGAAGGTAACGTAGATGCAAAAGTTGCAATTGTTTCAAACCTTTTGACCTACTACTCCTATTTGACAGACCCCACATCGCAAAGTGAAATTTGCAGTATCTGTGTAACTCCTCTTCCTGCAGAACCAAGTTCATAAAGATAAATTCTCTTCTATCAGCTGAATAAAAACGCATTTGAACTACAAAGAACAATGAGGAACAAGATGTTCTTGTTACTACGTAAGATCTTACAAAAACTCCAAAAGAATAAGATGAAAAGAAAGAAAAAGGCCTTCCAACAACATAAAAACACCTTTGCTCTTCTTTAACCAGACTCTCAGCAAGCGTTTCAGCTACACCAATGCTACCATCTTCGTTAATAGGAAAAATTGTTTGGTCAACTACATCAGGAGCACCCTCAAAAGGTGACAGCTGCAAACAAAAGCATAGCCAGTTACTCGTATCATATATCAAATCAAGATAAACTAGGAAGAAAAGTTAATCAGAATCTATGAATATAATGCTAGTGGATCTGCGAACAAGAAATCAATCCTGAGAATTCAATAGCTTATATCAACAAATCAAAAAGTATGACTTAAACAAATGGTTTAATTGTACCATACAGCTAAAGCATCATAATGCAAGCCATCGTAAATCAGCATGACTCGTTCTGTGTAGCCTTTTCCCTGTCAAGCAATATTGCCCTTAAATACATAGAAAATCTTGCTCAGCATTTATAAGATTAGCACAGATGCAGCTGCAAATCTAACAAGAAACGCCTTCTAATCTTCCTTTCTACTTGTATCTAAAATGTCAAGGTAAGATGCAATGCAAGAGATATGCCTCTATAGACACACCTCTTAACAAGGGTAAGAAAAACACCTGGCCATACAGGTCGCAACGGGATGTTTGGACATCGTATGCTGCAATTTCACGACCATAATAATCTGCTAAAATTGACAGCTCAATGGCACCTGTAAATTTAGGAAGATAACTCTCAGGAAGATCACCTTTTCAGTTAATAACAAATAATCATGCACTAAATTAATGTTCTTGACCGCAGAATGAAATCATAGACAGTTAATCTTGTAACCGCATGAGAAACTTGGCTTACTATTCCCACTGTCCTTTTTTAAATTCCAATATTTATTCTTGAATATCTTAAATCAACCATCTTTGCCTAAAACATAAGCATGGAATGATTAAACTAATAAAAAATGCAATCATGCCCAGCTCGTATAATTCAAGAGAGAAGCAAAAGTAACTTTTCAAAGTTTTAATCTTGGGAAGTTTAACCCTGCCAATGGAAATAATATAAGATTATATGTTTAATGTACACAAATGGAAATGATTAGACTAAGAAAAGTATAAATCATGCCCAACTAGTATATAATTCAATAGATAAGCAAAAGTTACTTCTTTGGGATGTTTAACTATGCCAATGGAAATAAGAAAAAAGATAATATTATTAACCTCCCGAAATTACCTAGAAGGTAGATCAATATGACTCAAAAGTACACTGGTAGTGATAAGCAATTCTGGAAGCTATAAGTGTAAGTGATTACATCCATCAACACAGTTGAAAAGTGGCCTAATCCAGTCACAGTAGAAGTAGAAATAGAAGCAGAAGAAGAAAAAGCAACTTTGAGACCCGTATACACCACCACAGCAGTATAGGAAGCTCCAGATTCCACGTCTACCTCAGCGATGGGGCCTATGCACTGGCAAAAAAGGCCCTTATGAGAATATATGGGGCTGAGAGGACCTCGCAGGGAAATCCTGAGAGGAAACCTGGAACCGATGGATGAAACTCTCCTAATACTCTATTCAGAGAAAGTAATAATCAGACAGTACAAACTGAAAGAAAAAGAAGAATATTTCAATTATTTTCACTTCAAGATAAGAAGGTGATGCTAAAGATTGTAAAATAAGTCTTTCCAGTGGGAATATAATTTGGAGAAAAAAGTTAACAAGTTCTCAATAATAAGCTTGACATGCAATATCAATCTAAGAAAAACGAAGCTAGCCAATTCCCAGAAGACACTTAGAGATACCCATTTAAAGACCCAAAAGTTTAAGACTTGTGAGGGAAGTGGGTGTGGAGCTGCACAATTGTTCATCAGCGGAGAAATTTCTACATACAGACCATGTAAATGACCATACTAGAGACCTTTGAGAACACATGCAGAATTGTTCGAGTATGCAACTCAGAGTAATTAATTGTATAATAAGAAAAAATAAGTCCAATAATGATTCACGAATTGTCATGTCTTATATCCAGACTGTAACTACAAAAAAAATATCTTATTAATTTCATCTCTCAATGAATCATAAAGATATGAAAACATGCATATTTGTATTGAGAAATGTAAATAGTTTCAGGGTTCATAATTGTTGTACTCAATTCAATATGTATCCTATGTAACAAACAAGAAAAGAAGAAAGGAAAATTATTATTATTAAAGCATGGGTTTCATGATCATTATTGATAGTTTTCTAGGTAAAAGCATGTTCTTCATGCTTTAGGGTTTGTTAGGTCTTAGGATTTATTGTCATTAGTCGATAGAGTCAACATGATGTTTATAAGACTCTTCTGGGCAATTTGTAATTGCAAAAAGAATTATTTTTGAGTCTAGGAAGTCTTAGAATCTCCAAAAGTACAAGTCGGCCCTGGGATCATCAAGTCAGCCTAAAGGAGGGAATTCGAACACTTGAGAAGGCTATATAAAGGAATAGCTCAACTTCATTTGAGACACAATCACTCACAAGTTCGATCTACAAGAAAGAGTTTGATCTGTAGTTGGAAAAGGCAGAAGGAGAGCGAAGGTCTAGAAGAAGCTAGAAGGAAGAAATTTCTTTTTCTTGGGCTCTATCTCTCTCACGCATGCAAAATTCTAGGGTTTCTGGGTTGCAAAAATAGGCCGAAGTTGCAGGTTTGAGTTGCAGTAGGATGAGGTGCATAATCTGGTAATTGGAAGAGGGAAAACCCTTATGTTGACCTCATTGACATTGGGAGAGTTGTCTTGCTCTAATTAGGTCTCAGGAGGAGGCTATATTAGGGTTTTCAAGAAGCTACAAGGACAAAGTTGTTGGGTCGAAGTGGCAGGTCGGATAACAATACTGTTGTTGGTAGGTCAAAGTTGCAGGGTGTAGCAGTTTGGTGCAAAATAAAGGAAGGACTTGAGAAAGTGCCGACTTGGTACTAGGAGAAGGACATGGTCTAGGGATTGGATCTTTGTATCTCATTTGAAGCAGATTCTAAGAAGAGAAGAGTTTCTGGGTTTTGCCCTAGCTAAGAGCCTATATCTATGTCCTCTTTTGTTACTATTATTGTTCTTGATATTGTTTGATGAAAGATTGTTAAAGTTGGCAACTAGGGCCAAATTCTACTTTGGACAACTCATTTGATGGAGATGTTTAGTGCATTGAATTCCTCTTTTCAAGAGGACAAAAATCGACCTAAAGATCACTAAATTTGGTCAAGGAGAGATATGTTTCTGAAATGAAGCCCACACACGTGCAAATTGTCAAGGTCAGCCACATCATCATGTAGGCTCATGAAGCCCAACAGACATGTCTTTTGACCTTCATCAATTCATATAAATAAGAGAGACCTCCCACCTCATTTGGCACCTCATCAACTCACACATTCTTCTCTCTCCTGATCTAATTGGTTCATACACCTTATTGGGCATTCGTTTTTCTTCACACGTGTGGCAGAAAGGAGGACGAATTTCAGGAGGCCGAAAATCTGAAGTTGTTTGCAACTTTGACCAATGTTGACTAGCATTGACTGACTTTCTAGGCAAAATTTCAATTCGATATTTTGGGCATCTTTCTGTTTGGGCAGGTCGTACTATTTGGCACAAAAACCGAGAATTTCTAAGCACTTTAACTTGCATTGCCCACAGCCCTGTTTGACTGCAAGGTTGACTTCAGGTTTGACCGAGTTTGACTGCATATTTGTTGACTGTTTTGGGTTGACTTTGACCAGCAAGAGAGGCCGAGTTCCTCTCTCCTTGGACGAAGCTTTTTGGTAGGATTTGACCAAACTTTGACTGTTGTTGACTTTTTGGTGAGGGTTGATTTGACTGCTATTGACAGAGAGTTGAATTGCAGATTTGTCAAGGCTATTTTGGACAATGATTTGGCAAGTTAATTTTGACTTTGACTTTGTATTATTCTACTCTCTCTCTCTGTTGAGCATTTGATATTTATAATAAGAAGAATTGATCAACAATTTCCCCATCTTGGGGTTTTTCCCTAGCATTAGCCAAATTTTGGTGTTCTCTTGTCTTGGCTTGTCTTCTACATTTATTGTTTATGTTCTATCTATAGTTACTGTCAATGTGATGCACCCAAAATGAAATACAAGGGACCAACCATGATCCGACCTAGACAAGAAGATACAGACTCAATAACAAGACACAACCCTAGGATGCCTACTAATACAAAACCTTACATGGTTGTTGCAATGCTTTGACTTGCAATCTTGGGCTTACAATGGTGGTGATAAAATGTTGCAAAAGCTTCTATGCACCCCCACTGACATGTGGGGTAATCACTGGCTATGACTGAGGGACCTATGCTCTATGCGGGAAGATGTGAGAACCTTAGAATCTTCCACCTATCACCTAAAAATATCAACAATACAACATTAAATACAGGGAGAGAGTTGGACCAAAGTCCTATCCCTTCCAAACATGGCAATAAATCAAAATGAAATGACAACTAATCTAGAAAATAAAATCACTGGCATAAATGGAAATAAAAAAGAAAAATATATTACTATACTAAATCATGTAAATAACATCATCAATGAAATGAAATCACACAAGTGAAATGGCAATTAACTAAGGTTCAAGAAAATGCAATAAATGAAATCAAACATATAAACTAAACTAATGCTCATGCTAAAGAGCTTATTCATCCTATGCTATTCTAATCTAAGGAGGTATAACATGTTAGGTGAAATCATACAACTAATGTAACCAACAAATAAATTTATCATGACCTTTGGTTTTACCTTTGTGCTTGGTTGCTAAGAAAAACAATGAAATGTCAAACCTACTACAAGTATAAGTTGGAACTTCCTTCATGGACCTTAGCAACTCTACTAATCAGATGGGTAACACAACCTATCTCAAAGATTAAAGTCATAAGCACCTTGGAAATACTCCAACCATGGATACAAAATGTGGACCTAGGCAGCAAAGCAATGCCCCCTCCCATTTTGTCGTCAGAAGACCCACCCCCATGAGATCACCATGATGTACTTGCTCTAATCAACTTTTACACAGGACCTCCTCCAATCTATATCAAGTACTCAAGTGCCCATTACTAGATTTTTCTCTTTAGCCTTGAATACCACAAGTAGTACCAAGGCTCCCCAAAGATTGTCCATCATGGTCAACTCAATCCCGATTTTTATCTAGAGGGCATTTTCAAACTCCATATTAACACCCTCATGGTGATTGATGATGATGTTGCTACCTCCTCTTACACTTTTGTTTCTACTTCTAATTCAATATAGTGGTGCTTTTATTACATAGTGATGTACTTATCTTTATTACTTGCTAGGATTCACTTTTGGTTTTCCCCTTTGTACCATTTATCTTTACTTGTATTTCTTTTTGCATTTGGAGTTTCCTTTTTGGTATGGCACTCCCATATTTACGCCAATAGGCGCTTCTTTTGAATCAGTTCACCTGACATTTTCATCTACTCTTTCTACACACCTGTGACATTTGTGCAATAGCTCTACACGTGTGACATTTATCCATAGTCCAAGAACTCGCTCCATTTTTGGAATGCGAGCGAGTTTCAAGGTATTCCTATTGTCAATGTGTTTACACTCAAATTCAATGTCAACAACATCACAAGATGGCCCAAAATTGCAGGTATTCTGCCCCGTAACGAGTTTTCGCTGAGATCTAAAACCTGCAAATTAGTTAAATTGCCTATTTCTAGAGGAATGGCACTGACGAAATTATTGTCCGCAAGGAGGAGATTGGTAAGATTTTGCATTTGTCTCAGGGAAGAAGGTATACTTCCATGGATGTTGTTTGAAGAAATGTCAAGGTAGTCTAATGCAGAAAGCTTAGAGATATTACCTGGTAAGAAACCTGTAAAAAGGTTGTTCTGTAGACGGATGCATTCAAGTGAGATATAATATTGTAGAAGGTTAGTGATGTTCCCCTTTAATTGATTATTGAAGATGGCAAGACGGATCAAAGAGGTACCATTGCATAGCCCAGAGGGAATCGATCCGCTCAATCCATTGGAATATGAATTAAGCTTCTCCAGGTTCCCGAAGCTTCCAAGTTGAGCAGGCAGTGGGCCTTTAGACATGTTTTCACTAAGATACAACCTTATCAGATTGGGAAGAAGGCCGAGTCCTTCAGACAAAGTGCCTTCAAAATTATTGTAAGATAGATCTAGCTCCTACAAGTTTGTAAGATTGGCAAAGGATGAGGGGATCAACCCTGACATGTTATTGGAATCTAAGTGCAAGACTCAAATTCTTCAGAATGCCCATTTCATATGGTATAACCCCAGTCAAATTATTGGTGGATGCATCAAATGACTCCAACTTCAATAGTCTAGTGAAAGACCCCCAAGGGATGGAACCCATAAGATGATTTTCATAAACTCATAAATATCTCAAATTTTCCAGCAAGGCTATCTCCCATGGTATCATACCTTTTATGGAGTTCTCATAAACTGCAATGGCTTCGACATGGTTGCAGTTGTCGATGGAAGAAGGGATGGTACAGGTCAAATAGTTTTGGAACAACGTCATCTCTCAATGTTTTTCAGATTCCTAATTTCCCAACGAATCTTTCCTTGCAATCCCGCAATGTCGAAATACGAAATTCGCAGCAAGTTGCAACTGGTGATTTTGGGCAGTAGAGAGCCACTGAAATAGTTGGAGTATGCGGTGATTGTATCAACATTGGCAAGCTTTCCAATTGACGAAGGAATGATACCATTGACATTATTTGTATCCACCAAGAATGTAGTCAGGCTTATTAGATTACCTAATGCACGCGAAATAATACCTAATATTTTGTCGGTATTGATATTATTGGTACTAATATTCAACACTATAAGAATGCTACAGTTTGCGATATCTGGAGGGATGAAGCCCATGAAGAAATTGTTGGCAACATTGAGTTCTTGAAGCTTTGTACCCAATAACCTATTGCTCGAAAGTTGGAGCTTCTCCAGGGAAACAATCTTGCCTATTGCACTTGAAAGACGGGCATAGAGCCCATTATATGGTAAGGAAATTGATGTGACCCACCTTCTATAGTTGTTGCAGTGGACTCCTTCCTGGCTACACAAATTGACATCAAAAGAGTTGTCGTTTCTCCAACTTGAAAGAACATTCAAAGGAACTACAAAAGATGACTTGATTTCTAAAAGCACCACTCCATCTGCCGACAGACCATTACTGTTGCAAATAAGTGCAGGTAATGGGCCAAAATAACTGACGTGAGTATTAATGACAATAAACATTAACATTAGACACAGAAGATTATATACTTTCATTCTCAGCTTGCCTACTCTATTGGTTGGATCAAGCAACATCCTGAACAATTGGCTAAGTGAGTCTTGGATAAATATGGTGTGAGTGGCTCTTGTAGTCAGTGACCACAAAACTCGGTAACCCTACCCTCTTTGACGATAAAATTTATCATCCAATTCAAGCATCTAAGTATTTGTGTGAGCATAGTAACTAATTATTTATTTATAGGGGAATCGTGACTCATGAGAGACAAGAACCTAGTCATCTTTGACCAAACTACTTATTAGTAACTGTGTCAGCCATCTTTAGACTAATATAATATTCATACAACTCAGAAGTCAAAGTACTTATGTGACGGTGGTGAGAAGATGAACCAAAGTAATACTACCCCTTTTGACCAAAGTACTTTCCACACAATTCACGCCAAGAGATTTTGTGGAGTCCTTGTCTTTTATCCAATATTTAACCTACACTGAACATTCATTGATAAGGAAATTTGAACTGTAAACTGCGGCTTAGTGCCTTTAGTCATCGACATGTGTTACGGTGCTACAACAATAGCCTAAAAGAGAATATTGTTGGAAGTTATCACTGGAAGAAAGACTAGACTCCACAAAGTCTTTGAGCAATTCTTATTTCCATTGTGTTTTCGGCACGAACAGTTAGGCACCAAAATCAGCGACGTACGTTGAATGTAACATCTAATTTTCATAGGCAGGATGTCAAAAGCAACATGTTTGATTGGTGCGCCAACGGGTAGGCAAGATGTCAAAGAGCACATGTTTGCTCAGTATGCCCACGACTTTTGGCGAGCAAGGAAGTTTGTGTGCAACTTTTGAAAAATTGGAAGCCATTCAGAACATACAAAGGTAGACAAATCACCCCCCTCCTTACCTTTTCTTGTATTTCTTCTTATTGGTTGGATGCAAATATTATGATATATAATGAATAGCATAAAAGCATAATAACTAAAGTATACGCTCATTGCATCCTCGTGTTTGATATTTTTTGACAAACAGTGTGTAAAAATGTTAAATTTAAATATTTAAAAATTTTATCTTATATAATTTTAATTATTTTATATCTATAATTTTAATAATTCAAATTAAATATATTTTAAAATGAAACAGCTAATAATTTGATTGGGCTAGCTTAGCTTTCTATTCATCCATTTTCACAATTATCCATTGATCCAAATGGATAAACGAGTTAAGATTTTTATTTAGTTGAGGAAGTTACTTATATTCTCAAATTGATTGTGCTATTTTCATATTGACTAGTATAATTTCACTGTAAAGTTAATCAATTAATGGGCTGAGATTGCAATTTTCATGTACTCGGGGAAGTAGTTTGAGCAGTTTAATTGAAATTTTTTTATTAATTGTTGTTGCATTCCCCCTTGAAAGGCTCTGATAATATTTCGATGCCGAAATTTAAAAATGTTGGATCAAATGTACAAGTGTCGTTGAAATTATAATAATTTAATAATCCTACTAGTGTCTCTTTGCACCTTCTGGGGCAATTGCTAGTACTATTGTGACTCATATTTTGTGGTCCCATTCACCTATTTAGTTCACTTGTGGACATTAATAAAATTTATCTTTCTTGTTTCTTTTTAACTTTCTATACATTTACGGAATTATTACCCTCAATGAGGTTATAAGATGACGAAAAACATTAATTCCCTGAGCAATGACAAAATCTATCCATCTACTTTACAACTTCCCAATGAACCAAGCCCCAAGGGTTAGCTCAACCGTTCAAATCAGTGCCTTGCCGATTGGGAGGTCACAGGGTCAATTCTCCCCGAAGCCCTTGGGGTTAGGCCTAGTTATTGGCCGAGGGGCTTGATTCCCTTCGGGGTTGATCAACTTAGATATTTCCGTGGGCATAGTAGCCACCCAATGACCAGAGTGTCCATGAACCACACCAAAAAAAAATCTTCCCAGTCAACCAAGTCAAGGGTTACATGACCCTCAACTAGGACTCAGGAGTTGAATCGTAACTTTTAGATCCGTTTTATGAAAATGGCAACAAATGACATATCAGTAAACAGTATGTGGCACAGAAACCATATCCTGCCATCTCAGGGCCAAATTTCTGTATGAAAGATAATCTCGAAAATGGAGACATTTTATACTATTAAGTTCAGAAGGATAATAACCCTGATTTTGCGCAATTAATCCCCAGCAAGCAAAGAATAATGAGAATCGGGAAGGAGAGGTGAGTTCGTTGTTAAATTGTTTAAAGTACAAATGTGCAGAAATTGCATGTGAAACCAATGGTTTTACAGAAGGCTTCAGCATGTTTCTATAGGAAAAACAAAGAATTTCAGACAAAGAATAAAATTGTGAAGAAAATGCCAAAAAAACACTTTAAAACAGTTGTGTAAGTTGCCCCTGTATAGTTTTACACCTAAGTCACCTGACACGGGGATTCGGGACACGTAGGATTCGAGATTCGTGGTGTCGGATTCGGACACGCTGACCCCCCGGAACAGGACACGTTAGGACACGTTATATATTA